>JACCGJ010000847.1:0-50847 GCA_013407085.1 Atriophallophorus winterbourni
AAGTTAATTGCTTTGGCAACCATAACTCTTGAATCTTGAATCTTGAAGTTTGAGAACAAATGCTGTCTGGCGGTAGGGTCAAGTTTTGATGACACCAAGTGTCTGTTTTCATTCATTTCTACACGTTAACGCGCGCAAAGACTCGTTGAAATAAGAACACCGTTTTGCTTTCTCAAATAACGTCTGTCTAAAAGAGCAGCAGGGGATTATTCAGAAACTTGTAAGCATATATCCGTGGAGTTGAACCTACTTTGTGCTGTGCGTTCTCGGGTTGAAGAAGACATCTTGTACTCACGGCGCAAGCATAATTGTCACGTGAATTGGGATGCGATACCGTCAGACAGACGTCTAAATCAACTCAATAAATTTTATATCATGAGGACCGCAGGTTTAATCGAAGTAAAGATGGACAAATCTCTGCAACTTAGATACAGTATCCGTGGTGGCTTTATGATTCCGGGAAAAGAAAGCGTTTGATAAGGAATTAATTTACAATTCCTAATGTGAACATCGTTATTGTTTGTAAGAAACCTACTTATGCGTGTCTTCAAAGTACCGTGTATACAGCTCATCCACTGCAACCGGGTTCACTGATTTTACTGTTTCCATCTGATGACGGCAAACAGCCAGAAACCGGTAGTGGTGTGTACGTGCGGAGGATGTAATCATAACACTATATATGAGATGCCAAACACTCATAATACCACCACTCGAGGTGATCGCCGTAAGTCCTCCCTCTCTCTGAGATAATAAATTCAGTGGTTATAATAGCCTTGTAACATCTTGGAACACTTGTTACTCACCTGTTCCCCTATCAACAAAACCGGTTTTCCTTGTTTGGCTATCGTGTCCACCAGAAAATCGGTCCTAGTGTTGTCCACATTGGGAACCAGAATGCCAGTGTAATCGGGTGTATAATCTTTGGGATAATTGTATTCCGGAACCCGGCTTTCCCAGTGGACCCATTCCCCATGCGCGTCAACGACATACTCGAAAATGGACTCATTTGTGCCACACTTGGGCAACGGCAAGCCTTTGTTCTCTTGCAACACGACTTGCAGTTTCATACGATCATCCAGTTCAAGCAACGCACCCAAGGACCACATACTCGCGAAAATGATCATCCGCTGCATGTGCACGCGATTGACATCTTTTTCATCCACATCCATCAGAAGACCTTCCAAAATATCGATCGCTTGACGAATATAATTACACGGTAACACCTGAAAGACAGTTAAAAAAATGATATGGTAAATCGCTGGTGAAACGTCAAATTCATGCGTTGAATGTGACAATACTGACCTCCATTTTCGGCTCGAGAGTTTGCGTGACGAAACGGAGGGCTTCTTCAAAGAAACTGTTGAACGTGTCTTGGATGACAGAAGTGACCGACTTGGATCGTGTAAGAAGCCAACCTGTGAGTAGGAAACAGGAAAACGGTGTAAAAATGTTCCAACCCTCCAAAGTAATGTGTTGCTCACCCGACGGACCCAAGGTCATGACCCCATGACGTACGAATAACGTCTCGTACAGTTGAATGCATGTGAGCAACACATCACGTTGGTCATCCATAAGCGCCTTGAATGCTTGACCAAGAATCACTTTGTGATTCTATCTTTGAACACCGTGGTTCGTTGTACGAACCCTATGTAACAGTGGCATTCAAGTATAACTTTCTTTTATCCAACCCTCCCTATTCAAGTATTCAGTCTAACACCGCATAACCATAGATCTGTAGCTCTGGCAGTCACACTGTGCTCATTCGGTTGCCAGGGGTAGAGAAGTGCGAAAGAGAAAAAACCTGTGACTTCATTGACATAATCGCATTCTCTCGTGTCTATATCTAGGTAACCTGATTGTATCAGCTTGCACGTAGTCTGTCCGACCTCACGGTGCAGACGGATCCCAGGCATGTGATTTCCAACACGGGATAATTGAATGGTTCAATTAATTTTGTGCAACTATCTCCTCCTGGAGGATGAGTTGGCTTCAATGAAGATTCTTGGGAATTTTGGTACAAAACGGCGTCCCCAGCACCACTCGGTGTTTGTTCGAGTCAGCTTATCTAGCCTTTGCACAACCAAGTGCGACCTGCAAGGCAGCAGGGAGTTGCCAGAAAGAGGTGGTGTGCACCAACTAACCGTCTACGAGACTCGATTAGTTCAATTGAGTTGAGATCATTTCCACAATCCCAAAGAAGGTTTCATTTCTGTCTACCAAATTGATGATGAGTAAAATGCTAATATATTGTACTCACGAAAACCGGTAACAGCACAAACACTACAAAGATTCCGCGATGTACAAAGGCGACCCGAAATGTAGAAAAGAAACCACCGCGATAGAAACCAACTCCACCCACCTTTCAGGATGGGTTCCCACGTCATGACTGAACTCGACATGAAAATCATTCCGTTCCGAGACACAGTGGCCGGCGAGGCATTGTCTATATTGTGAACCTCAAACAGAATCTTGGCATTGGGCGCCATGGTGATTCGGTCTCCGTTGGCCAACGTCAGTGTCTTGTTATCATCCAACACGGAGTTCAAATTCTCGATCCAAATCGCATCGACCGGCCCGTCCAACACGAGCCACACGTGCTCACCCTTTTTCACCTTGTGAGTCCGTCGCCACAAGGTGGAGAATATTCCGTCGGTCCAATCGTTCGTGGCCACATCCAAGCGACCGAACATTTGGGGAGCTGTGATCGCCTTGGGGTTCATTCGCATCTCGCGATGCGGTTCCCCGAGCTCGGTCAGTGTCTTCATCAATGCGTTGATGCATTTGGTCTTGCCAGCACCCGACGGACCGAGGGTCATGACCCCGTGACGTACCAGTAACGTCTCGTAGAGTTGAATGCATTTGAGCACCCACGGCGGATGGTGAATGAGGCCGAGTTCCTTCACCTGTGATCGGTGGAGTGAGGAGAACACGTGTAAGTACACCGTGGCACCAGCGTTCATTTGGTTAACAGAGGACGATTGTGTAATGTCCCAAAAAACGTCGTATCCAATTTAAGCATTGATGAAGATTTCGGATGCTCAAATTGATAAGGAAACCCTCGATTGAGGTTAGTTTATGCTGGTCATGACAACTAAATTTGAAAACCTGATTGGGTAAACGGTGCAATGGGGATGAGACAGTATCCGTACCATAAAAAGAAGAAACAAGGATGAGCGAACTCATGAAAGTTAGATAATGGTTGCCCTTTGGAGGTGCGAGATAGCATTTCAGTCGCGTTGTATTATGAGTGATGCCATTCTTGTGTATGAATAGTCAATTTTTCGGCACATTCGGTGTTCACGCAATAATCTTTCCACTTGTATCTCTAATAAACAGTTTTTAAAACGAATGATAGTTTAATGTATTGTGGTGCTCACATCCCCATCCCTTACACTCCACTACCGGTTTCTGGCTGTTTGCCGTCATCAGGTGGGGACAGTAAGGTCAGGTTCAGTGAGCCTTGACATCATAAATATACTGTTTTCTATCGAAACAAAATCTTTTCGGTCCCTTTATTTGAAAATACCTCATCATATAAGGGGCGTGGTGCAACCGTTAGTTTAGATACTTCATCGACGAAAGTGCGTAGGTGGCACTAACCATCAGCCAATCAAATTTCAGCGTCCCGCTCGACGCATTCACGTACGCGCCACCGCGGAGGGGGGTAATATCGGCTAAGCCGTACCCAAAGAAATATTGACCAGTAATGCAGCGGACATGAAAACACACGAAGAAGGTTTCGTCCAATAGAAATTCAGCACACTTGATGCCCAATCAGATTTGCTCCTGGTCTGCCTGCCTTGTGCTGCATGCAGTCACCAAGCCAATGAGGAAGTCAAATTCATTCATTCCCGTACGTTTGACCATTTGAGTTTTACTTTACTATATTATCCGTTGATTCCTAAGTAACAGTATCGTCACGATTTAGTAGCTGTATCAATCTTTTAACTTTCATCACCTCTCACTTCTCTGTGCTCATCTCAAAGCATTGGCCAAGAGCAAGGAGCGTTTTAAAAAGTCAGGTCAACAGTTCAATTAAAATGACTTGGGAGATAAAAAAAAGACTCTGAGTACTGTGACACATGAACGGCAACCGGTCCAAAAGAGTGGACACATCATGGTGGCGTTTTTCACCAGCCATATCAGAGAAGATGTAAACAACGCTGTCAACTTTCATTTCGTTAACCTAATCATGGTGGTCAAACTTGCAACACTCAAAATTCGATGCTCTCATTAATTGGTCACTGCCCATCATAAGTGCCCCCAAGCTTGTATTGCTTACTTGTTTTTCCAATTCCGCTTCGACTGTGGGATGTCCTTTCGTTGCCAGACTCACACCAGGGAACAAATCCAGAATCAACGACATGAAAAGAGGTTCATCTTCATCGACCAGTTTGCTCAAATTCATGTCGCGCAAGCCACGCATGACAATGGTGGTCTCAGAGTCTTCAGGAGCTGTGCGTTTCGCCGCCCCCAGGGTTCGCAGGACGGAGAGAATATTTCGCAAACCAAAATCGTAATGCACCTGCGGAATGATAGACAGATGATTCCAAAGTATACCAAATAGATATACATATACAAAGTAAAACAGACACCGCGTTGATGTAACAAAAAAGCCAAACCTGCTTGGATAATTGTTCCTCGCACAATTTGTAAAGAGTGTAGAACTTCTTGGACAGATCCACGTTGCTCAAGAACCCACAGGCGGCAAGTTTCACTCGGATGATGATAGCGCGATCTGGAACCATCATTGCGACTGTGCGGAAGTTGATTTTCAAATTTTCCGGCAGTTCTTGTCGACCGGCGTATCCGGGATTCTACGGAAAGATTAAGATAACGAAATCAACTAAGATGACAAAGTTGCACATATGGGGTTGCACCTTTTTGGCGAAAATTTCGTTGAAAATGCTTGTTAAGAAATCCGCATGAACAGGATCACTGAATGGTATCTATTTATGGGCCAAGAAGTTAGCCAATTCAAAAACAAGATCTCTTTGTCTACACCTTAGTGAACCCGGGGCTTGTAATTATGCACTATCCGTTTCCATCTAAATGCTGAATAAGTCCGGTCAGATAAATGTATTGTGGTGCTCACATCCCCATCCCTTACAAACCACTACCGGTTTCTGGTTGGTGGTGTGTAACGGATGGGGATGTGAGCACCACAATAAAGTGGTCTTTTATAAGCGCTTTAAGTGCGTGACCAGGAATCACTTTCTGATTCTGTATTTAAAAATCGTGGTTCTTTGTAAGAACCCTATATAACAGTGGCATACAAGTATAACTTTGTTATGACTGACATCATTTAGTAACGGATCGTCTATGAATACGCCTTTGCATGCTGTAAGATGTACATTGAATTTATTTTATTGACAACTAACTGTTTAAATCTGCTGGTATTTTGTATATTTTTACCATTTTTTGTTTTACCGAACTACTTGAATTTATTCGTTATTGAGCCTATTTTTGTGTATCTTTATTTGGCCGTTTGCGCGCTATTTGAAGTTGCAATCATTCGTGGTCATTGTTGCTGTTGAATATTCTTGTTTTTGGATTCAGTAGGAAGCGGAATAATGAGGTTTGCTATTTTTATTGTATAATTATTTTGCTTCAATCGTACAGAACTCATCTCACGTATTGTCTTGTCAATATATTGGTGGGTTTGGACGCGTAACTCAACCGTTGGATAGACACATTGGTGTTTATATCGTGACTGAAATCTTTGACGTTGAACTCGATTTTCTCCGGACCGTTTTGGCGGTTACACATGCTATCGCTAGTCGCATAATCTTGAAGCTTGATGCTGATACGAATGGTTGAAAGTTTTTTAATCAAAGAAATTGCAAATGCTAATCACACAATTAGACAAGTAGTGTTGACGTTATACTCCTGGTATAAATAGCAACATACAGTCTCGGTGGCATGCTAGACGCAGCATTTCCACTTGAGTTTTGGACCACCAAAACTCCGAGGTATTCTTCCAAAATAAATTCGTGTGTCTTGGTCAACAATGATGTAGTTTTATCAACTTCGTCAACGTAATGCAAAGCGACTAGAAAGAATATTTCATACACCAGTTTACCTATATTTCAAGACGGAGTTAAACGAGATATCACAGTTAACGGTGCGAGTATTTATTGCAACAACGTGACAAATCAATTAGCTTTGCTTATAAATGCTTTGGGCCGCTGTAGTGGGGTGGATTTAAGGATACAAGCATTAAAGGACATATTGTCCGAATACTTTACAACGCCACAAGTTTACGGTATGAATGGATGACACGTTCGTAGTTCGACCCGGCCTCAATTACAAATTCTAAAACCACATGCCTAACCCTAATTCTCCAAAATACTCGTGTTAACACACATATGCGATAGTTTCAGCCACTTAACAGCTTCCATTTTTAAGTGAACCCCCTTAGCCAACTGGTTAGCTAAATGTAAGAACAAACGAAGTTAGCATCTACAAAATTGCACAGCGAAACCAATGGATACGTTTTCAAGAGTCTGATCACGTAAGCAGAAGAAGCGTTTGTGCTGCCAGCACATTCATTTTGACGACCTCATTAAAGATAGTGTGAAGATGTGAAGTGTGATGAGCGCTAACCACAAGCTTTTGAATGCTGTGCAGAACTCCACCTTGCGGCGCAACACAAGAACAAGAAGCGCCGAAAAGATCGACGACGACAATTGTGAACTCGTAACAATTCGGGTTCTTCGGAAGTATGAGAAGATGGACAACGTCAGCCGTAATCGAACAATATGCAATTCGTGAATGTCCGTCAAATTATCCCTGTGTGGCGAGGGCTTGAAGTGTACCGGTTGGCACAAAATCTACTGACAAATCAGATGAAAGTGACATCCAGCACAGACATGTTGAGGATCAGTGGTGTGATTGTTTGTTTTGCCTATATAAGATAGGCGTGTGTTTTGTTATTTGTCTAGTGAGTAATAAACGCCATTGACCAATCGGCTTCTCTTGTGTTGTGGGTGAACGCAATTATCGTTGGACAGGTTGACCTCAGAGATGAATCAAGACGTAATCCATGTGCGTGTATGCAACGTGCGGGGGTTACGTGGTTAATGTTGAACCGAAATGTAACAATTGGCCAGATATGCGCCAGCTGCGACTCGTTGACCTGAAATGACCTGAAACTTCCTCTTCACTCCACAACCTCCCACAATACAATAGTTCTTGAACCAGTGAACAAGGTCACGCGTACACTAACGGTGGCCTCGAGGATTCAACTTTGATTACCATTCCTGTACCGGTACTGGAAACCGTGTGATGAACACAGAGAGTACGAACCCCATTGTGGAATGTTAGTCAGAGAATATTCAAACTACGAAAACAGTTTTCACTTATACGCGTTCAACCCTAGGAAACTATCATCAACGATTACTTTTGGCTATCGTGCCACTCTTACATAAAGGCGGCATGAAAAAGTTAACCTTTTCGTGGATGAATGCCGAGGCCAAAAGCGGTGATGAAGTTTAAACACAAGGGGATAAGAGTAACCAAAAACCCGGTGGCCTGGGGGTTAAACTGTGACAGGGATTCGAGAGACTGGCTTGGAGATGCAACCGTATGGTCAATCGAAAAGCAGTGGAACAAGAAACAATCACGCGTTTGTGGTGTATATCCATGATCGACATGGACAGAATGAGGCCAAAAAACAAATGTATTTACCTGTCGACCGTATCCATTGTTACTTTGCTATTTCTTCTACATGTTGTGTAAAATTTAAAGTCCAACCGTATTAAAGATTTTTGTCATGATGGTATGGCAGTTAAGCATTCGGTGCTTGTTACTGATGTAATCCTGCACGGATGTGCAATTGTGCAGTACTTTGTGCTGTGCCGCTAACACCGTGCTAAACTGATTGGTCACCGGTAGTGAACTGCACGCTGAAACACGCTGGAGTCTCACTACCATCTTTATTCTCGATTTCTCATATCTGTCTAGGCTTGGGCAACCTGACAGTAATATCGCCCACGTGCAGTCTCTGACTGTGCGGCACTTTGCCTGGATCAGGCTTGTGCTTTCATACCATACTGATGTAATCCTGTTTATGATGATCATGCTACTCACCTATCAATGCCTTCAAAACGATGCAGAAACGACTGAAACAAAACGTACCATTGTCAGGAAAATACCGAATTCCGGATCCATCTCGACGAGGTCACCATCCGTGAACACGAACTGAGGTTTTCGTTCCTTTTTACACGAGAGCACCACAGCGATTTGTTGCGCGGCCACCGACAACACGGGAAGTTCAATGCGGTTGAATTCGTCGAAACAGCCCCAAGAACCGGATTGCGCGAGACCTTTGTAAATGCGTCCCAGACCGCGGAAGTCCATCTGATCCGAACAATTAAAGACCACAACGTATTTCCCGAGACAGCGACCCATGTCTTTCGTGGTCTCGGTTTTACCAGTACCAGCTGGCCCGGCAGGTGCACCACCCAGGGACATACCAAGGGCTTGAGCCAACGTAATGTAGCACCTTGGAATGAGCAAAGTTCACCAAGATGACACCGTTAGTGAAACAGCTGATTGAAATCATGGCAATTCTCTGCCAATGAAGATCCCCCAAAAAAATCAACACCAAATGTCGATTCCAAATAACCGGTGACTGATTTCGGATAAGTAATGAATAAGCAATTAACGAAACGACTGAATTTTTCGCTTCAGTCATAGTTTTTGTTTAGAGCCAATCACATTGCTTCAATTTGTGAGTTTACTCACCCCACTGAATTGATTAGATGATAAATCATGCAGCAGTTTCACTCATTTACAGAAACCTCGTTCACGCGCAATTCCTGGTTACGTCCATCAATCAATTTAATTTCGTACTCGCTGTTTTATAACTTATCGCAAAAGGTTCAATGTACTATTCACTTCTAAGATTCACTCAATCTCTAAACTAGCTTTGCGGTCATTACATCCACAATATGCAATTTAGCACTATTGTACCGCTTAATTGACAAATTATAGTTGCTCTTCTAGAGCTGAAAACGGAAAAGTGCATTGATGCCTTCTATGGTTGGAACTTAAAGTAACCGGCAGCCACCCATGATCCCTACTTAGTGAAGGCAAACACTGGGGAAAAGGCTATAACAGGATCTAGAAATAGCGATCTCCAGACCCTCGGACATGTCACTAATCTTCCCAACACTCCCGAGACAGACTGCCGCCTTTCTCACTCTTGTGCTTCATTAAGGTAGAATATACTATCAGCGCGTGCCACAATACATGAAATCTACCGACTCGAATAAATTACTGATAAAGTCTCATGAAGTGCGTTTGCACATTTTCAATTACTACTCTTCTATTGGAACCATTGGAGTCGAATTTATAGAAGCTAGATTTGCCAACCTATCAATTGGTTCGCCCTAAGGCCGGTGACCGCATGAGCGAAACTGGAGTCCATAAGTGACCTTGAGTGTTGGTGTCACAACATTACAACGAAGTCACGTGCGCAGTTGACCTTCACCTGACTGTGATCGATAGCCATTAAGTCGATTGGATATGAGCCGTGGCATAGTGGCAGCACGTTCAGCTTTCAATTGAGAGATTAGGGAACATGTAACCGGGTGCAGAATGAGCACGGAAAATATCTGCGACAGCATGATGCCGTGCCAAATGGAAGAACTGTACCACTTCACGCTAATGAACCCACAGATCAGATTGATCCACTGGATATGTTTATCACCAAACGAAATAAAGATTGGCTGCACCAGAATTTAGTAACAACAGCCTCAATCTCTGCTCAGTTTTTCGTCCCACCGAATTTTAAACAAGATGATATAACGTCGCGAAACTGACAATAAAAGCTGTCTGATGAGAACATCATTCCAGGTCAAATCGTGGTAAGTTTAACCTTGAGCAGTCTGATATTTCCGCGGAATCACCCGTTTAACTCAAGGTCGAATTTATTTCACTCGAACATTGATCGCATCTTACTCACCTGTCTGTAAGCGGCGTGATGACGAGACGATCGGTACATCCGAGAAACTCATTCTGATAGACGAAATTCACATCGGTTATGCTCACGACGCATTGATCATCATCCTCGTTGAAGTAGAATCTGGACTGTTTGAGCCACTCGAAATCCTTCGGGGACTTGATTCGCATGTTGACCTATTTAGGGGCATAGAATCACATTTATCAGTGATGATCACAATATTGGAATTTATGTATTTCGTTAAAGAAAATGAACGATAACTTCAGAAAATTGCCCACATTTGCATGTATACTCAAAAAACCATGTCAGCAGAAGGACAGATCCCGCCGATATGTCAAAAAGAAAAAATAGCTTTACGAACCCTATGCAACAGTGGCATTCCAGTATAACTTTGTTTACCACTTATCCACTGTTTCAAGGCTCACTGAACCTAATGTGACTGTCTCCACCTGATGACGGCAAACAGCCAGAAACCGGTAGTGGTGTGTAAGTGCGAAGGATGTGAGCAACACATCACTTTGACCATCCAATAGCTTTATTTGTTTGAACAAATCTTCTGCAAATTTTATTTCAACCACACAAATTTCAAGAATACAATGTACGAACAGAAGATAAAATGTATAGTTTTATGGAAAAGAGAAACATTTAATGAAAGCGAAGGAATTCCTTTTCGGTATTTCTCATCAAGCTTTACAATACATGCGAAAAAGAAAATAGAAAAAGAATAGAAAATAGATCTGATCGAAATCAACAAATCAGTACAAATCAATGTCACGTGTTGTTACTTACAGTGGTCGATATGGATGTTGGTCAACGTAAGGAATGATCACGAACTAGTCGTTGGGGGATGCACTAGTTTGGTCTGAATAATGTTATTGCAATCGCCTCAGCTGTCCGCGAGATGTTCCCCCGACTTTTCGAGACACGTCGTGAGGATCCGTGCAAACGTCTGAGAATCCCTTTTCAGGCTTTACTCGGTGCCCCGAGTCAATCAAGTGAGCTAGAATCGAGCTATTCGCATTCTTAGAAGACCCTTTGCTTCAAGATTCATTGCACATGTCTAAATAACTTCTTATCTTAAATCTTATCTTAAATACCTTCCATGGGGATTAAGTGACTGGGGATGAAGTGACTTGGGAATTACATGTCTGGCGATTAAGTGACTGGACACCGATGTTCAGAGATTAGCTTTACCAGTTTCCGGGTCGTACGGCCAAGGTATCCTGCTCCACATGGTTGATTTTGATCAGATCTATTTCTATTTCCTTTTTACAATGTATTGTAACGCTGGATGAGAAATACCGAAAAGGAAATCTTTCGATCTCATCAAAATGTTTCGCTGAAAATTATGGGAACTTTTAATCAAATTTTGTGGAAATCTTCGAATTGCCAGTCAAATTTTCAAACCCCAAAACAGCTTCAAATTCGTTGCCAGCGACATCGAACGTCGCGATGGTAATCGATGAAATTACATCCTTCAAGATTTTTTCCAATCTTGCTTCAACATGTGAAATGTCTCCAACCGGCGCATCAAAAATTCCATGTTCAGTAGAAACATGTTTAAAAAATTTAACGACAAAAAGGTTAGTTGATGATAGGATAAAGAAAAATGGGTGGAAAAATTAACTTTAAGCACTGCAGATTTCACGGCCGCGCAACTTGAATGAACACTGTAAAGAATCTTGCCCGTTTATCGAAGAGCGCCAACTCCTTACGTTACCGACACTCGTCGCGTTTTAGCAACCGCGGTATGTGATGACTCAAGTCCGAATTCGTGATTTACTTGCTAGCCAGAATACTTTGCTTGCCAGGCAAGTAAAGCTATGGAGGATTTTGAAAACTTTTTAAGGAAACAGAAAATTTCAAGGTAAATACTGTTGTATAATCCATATCGAAATTTTCTTGGCTGTTGTTCACCCGACAATCTATACATAACATTGTGATATACGAATTTTTTTGAGTACATAACGATCCACCATTTAAGCCGAACATTCATACGGAAAATCAATCGCAATGTTGCTCACCAGGTCATTGAAAATATCTCTTTGATGCACGTGGATTGTGATCAACGTCTCAAATTTGACCCGATCGATTTTGCTCAAATTCTGCGTCGTGACCGCGATCAATTTGTTCAACATGTCCAAGAACGAGCGGTTGGTGGTTTGCATGATCGCACGATCCACTTTTGCTTGACTGAGCGCCTCTTGTGCATCACGAGTCCACAGCATTTGGATGCCTAATAGACCGACTTGTGCGGGGAACGCATTCTCGAATTCGAGCAAATCGAACGTTGGGCCGTTAATCGAAGCGTGTGCTTCACGAATGACCGCGTGAAGGGAACGTCGAGAACATCGGAGCAGATCGCCTAGCCAACATTCCACATTACCCTGGAAGGGGATAAAAGTGAAGCGTGTTTTTGTGTGTGGAGTAGATCACTCACTATAAGCAATGAGTGAAACAGACCGGTAAGAACACGTTCAACTTACTTGAGCCATGACCGGTTTTTCTAGCTCAATCGTTTCCCCTTCTTGAGAATTCACCGCCAAAATTTTGTCGTATACCTTCGGATCAAACGTGACCGTCTTGGTGTTATCAAACACGTTCAACAAATGTGCTTGAATGGTGTGGGAATCCGAAGCTTGGCCGAGGATTTCCAACAAGGCTGGGTCCGAAACAAAGAAGAAGCGAGGAAACACGAGACGTTTCTTTTCCAAATATCCGGACAATGATTTCTGGCACAGCTCCAATTGTTCTAGCAAGTGTGGTAAGAACTGGCTGAGCATATCGTCGCTGGTGCAACAATTGACCACGTTTGGCATCTCGTGCGCGCGTTGCATCACCCGCTGCCATGTTTTGTCAATGTTCGAGAAACGTTTGGCCTCCTGCAGTGTGAGATTACAATTCAGTATCAGTCGTGATCTACATTGTGTGCCATTATACATGAAACACGAGTGCTATATTTATACATAATTTTACAAAGTAGAATAATTCACAACACTTAGAACAATTCTTATTATCGTAACGCCTCGCTTATCTGCTACAAGCTGGCTGCAATCAGGATAATTTTATCTTATGGGCAATTCTTATGGCAGAAACCAAAAAACTACTCATGCCGATGCCTACGCAATTGTTTTCGCTTTAAACCTGAAGAGCTGCTCTTACTGACAGGCAGATCAGTAAGTGCGGATACGTGAACTGAAAATGTTTTTGTCACCAAAGCCAGCTTCGGCGGGATGTTAAATCCCAGGAGGACAATATTGAAATTAATGTTGTGTAGATGGGTGACGTATTTTTGGGGGGGGGTTTGTAGGGGGGGGGTGGTGGTTTTTTGTTGGGGGGGGAGCTTTGACGGCATTTTTGCACCAACCTCTTGTAGCACTACAAAATATTATGCAGCTGCCCCTTAATCACTGGCATGTCGCTAAGTAAGGCTCTCCTGAGAATTTGTTATCTCATACGTGACCTTGGCGAGACCACCGAAACGTTCACTCAACTATTACTTTCGTAAAATAAAATATTCATAAGATTTTTATGCAACAGCTAATGCATGCTTTAATTTCGAGTTCGATTAAGCGAGATTTTACTTAGGCTTGTACTACACACTATACGATCGATGCTCGCTGGCAGTGTAAGCAAACTGAGTGTCCGGGTTGATAAAACCACCTATTCTCGCTGCATTGCTGCCCAACAATTATTTTTGCTTATACAACACCAGGGAGCCTACCTGTGGCAGCTGTTTCGCAATATCGCCTCCGACAAACACAGCTTCCAAGTAAATCCATAAATTTTGCACAATCAGCCAATTTTCAATGATTTCCCATGTGGTCGTCATTTTACGAATCCAATCTTGAATTTTCGCCTTAAACGGCGCGTTGTACCGATTGGAGAGCAACGAGCCGAGAACCATGAGAGAGTCTTCGAGCAAGGACATTGTCTCCGAGGCCGCATCCCCCTTCAGCATCAGTTCACCACGAGTCTTGAATGAGGAAAACTGGAACATTTGCGCTGACCAATCAGCAATCACCGTCTTCAGTTTGGCTTCGATATCTCGTTCTTTCAGAGCAGAAATACAGATATCCTAAGAGAGGGGAATAGTTAGAGTTGAACGTAGTGAATGGGAATATCTCTCTTTTGGAAACGAATGCAGATCAATGCACAATAAGCTCACTTCTATTTCATCTTTGTGTTCCAGCAATGGCGCCTCCATGATAGTTCGCAGCAATGGGTTTGCGGCTTCCATGTCAAATTTGTGCTTGGTGACCTCTTCAATCCGTTCCCAGTGCCGTGGAGTCATTGCCTTGTTGGCCATCATTTCCAACAGCGGGCAACTCTCGTTGAAGTCATCGATGGTCTTTTGAAGTACCACATAAGCTTGCCATTCCTTGAGTGCTTTTGGAAGTTTTCGGCATCTGAAATTTGGGGATTTTGATACAAGATTTAAGATTTATGGTAAAACGCGAATAGTTGTACAATACCACAGGATATAAGTATACAATTTTAGGAAATTGTAATTTCATATTTCTTTCCAGGTGGTTTGAATGTGGAGTACAAATGCAATGCGTTGCTCACATTCCCAGCATTTGCACTCCAAAATCTATTTCCGGATATTTGTCGTCTTCAGGTGGAGACAGAAAGATTAGATGTTCAGAATTTGATATCTTTGGAACATTGGTAAACAAAGTTAGACTGAAGGCGTTGTATAGCGAACCAAAATCTTCGTTGTACGAACTCTACCTGAAAGTGTCTTAAGTTGCCAACCACAAACGGGAAACGTTTGATATTTCTGATGTGATAAATTTAGAATGAAACTGGGCCCTACACTACCTGCAGCGAATAAAGTATTGTGGTGCTCACATCTCCATCCCTTACACACCACTACCGGTTTCTGGCTGTTTGCCGTCATCATGTGGAGACAGTAAGATCAGGTTCAGTGAATGAACATCAATTTGGAGGGTTGGAGGAGTCCGACCTAAGTTTGTGACACTACTTGATCAGGAATCCTTGGTGTAGATAGTAGCAATCCATAACACAATGAATGTTAGATGCTGAAGTATAGAAGTATTAAACTAGTGCTACCCCAAAAATCTACGTATAAAAGTACTGACATGGCGTAGAAGTTAAACGTGTCCAGGAAGATATGCTGTGTAACCATGAAATCGGATACGCCAGCTGCGGTACTGTCCGGATTTCACCAAAACAGTGGGGAACAGACTCACTTGGTTTGGAAGTCGAGCAATTGTTGATTGATCGCATCTATATCGATCTCATTCCACGGGAGATCGTAGTAACCGTTCACCGTCTCCAGCACAGCATTATAGAGTTGATATAACTTTTGCAACAAGTTCAGCTCCTTACGTATACGTTGCAAATCGGGGTATTCGGTTATTGCCATGCCGAACAGCTCTTCTCCATCCGAATACGTCACATAGTTACGCCACAGTTCATCAAAGCGACTTTGAAATAGAATCAGCCTATCGGACGCTTCACGTGGTGTGATATTTTGTTCCATTGGACCGCTGTAATAAAATATCAAATAATATAAACGAAGTAGAATTCAGGTTCCCTATGTCATTATTAAATGGAATACAACTCACGCTGTATCGTATTCGACCGTGAACTGCTCGACATCAGCCTTTAACTTAATAACACCATTGATCAGTTCCTTCTCAAATTTGGGTTGAATTTGCAGCATTTTATCTTGCACTTCTTTGCTTTGAGTGTGCAATTTCGAAAGCCCGTACGTCAGCGAATCCACACGTTCGGCGTTCCCGTCATCAAACCGTATGTTGTAACGCGTAAGCAGAGTGTACGCATCTTCGATCGGTTTGATTGTCATCTCAACGCGAACCTCTTCCTCGCGCAGTTCTGCCAAGGCCGCCATCAAAACCCGGACGTCATCCAAGTCATTGATCGGGCGAGTTAACCGCTTGGAGAGACCGTCGAAGAATTCCAACAGTTTGTTCATCTCCCCGGCACAGCGAAGATTCAGTGCTTGGGCGTAGCATTTGCGCCAATTGCAACACTCGCGGATGAGATGCTCCTTATATGCCGTGGTGTCGAACACGAGTGAGCCAATGCGCTTACTTGACGGAAAGCTGTTCACTTCGTTTTCCAATTGCTAATTTTACGTTGGATAAGACGGAATGACATCGGATCAATATTCATGTTAAATTTATGTTTCTAGACTTGAATGATGGCCATATATCGAGCTAGAACAGCCATAACGTTCTAATTGCGTGGTACTTAATAGGGCACTAACAAAATTGTACGGATAGAGAGACACAAGATTGGATTGAAAAGTATTTGAAGTGTTTGACACAGAATATTGTCAATTGGATGTTTTTGTGTGACTATGTCACTTCTATTGAACGGATATCACCATGTTCATATTAAGGCAACTAGACTCGTTACGATGATAAGACGTTACAATCCGCTTTAAGAGCTATTCGATGTCCCACGCAATCCAGATATAGGTAAATCACTCACTTAAACATACTTTACAATAACCAACAGAATGCTGAATAAAACAGGCTTATTGAGCTGTATCTGACCACTGGCTTCAAGACGATGCTGATGACACTGTCCAAGCAATTGAAACGTAACTCACCACATAGTATGCCAACCGGGTATCGAAGTCAGCGAGGTTCGGGTTGGTCTGCATAAATTTGGCAACCACATCCGCCGGATCCTGAAAATAACAATGCGAACAATCAGTGACGGGCGAACATAGTTCATGTTCACATTGACGAGTTTTACAACTCATGCCAATTGACCCACCAGCAGCAGCAGTGATGTGAGCAAACACTCGGTCGCCCTACACAATATCCGTGTCGAATAACATATAGACTTACATGCCACTTTTAAATAGGGTTCGTACGATGAACCACGATGTTCAAATAAAGAATCATGGAGTGGTTCTTGGTCAAGCGCTCAAGAAGCTCAAAATGACCGGTGCTGGGGATATGGGCACCACAATACACAGAACATATAAACATTTTTAAAAATTGTCTGTGAGTGCAACACAGGTTATTGTGCACTTCGATAAAAATTTTGTCGATTGATTTTCCGTTTCTGTGATGGGAATCGTAAGTCAAAGAGCTCAATATCGAATCCACTCCATGATGTATGAAATCGAATACATAAAAACCGGGAAACACACAATCGTAGACTACATGTGGGCTGAGATAAGTTCAGGTTGCTCTGGACCTTAGAAGGTCATGTGATAATAGCATGAGTGCAGTGAAACTGCAGTGTGATTACACATGTAATTTATTAATGGTGGCATTCACTGGCTATACTTCATGAGCATTCATATGCTGCATTGAGCATCATGACGTAAATGCAGTCTAGTGGTAGCAGTAGAGCCATTTATTGAATGAACTTGTTGACTTCAAACATGTATGTACATTAACAAAGCAGAAGATTGAAACAGAAAATCACAATTTAAACGCTGTTCCACCTCACACACGCGATGACTGTTTTCGGTCTGATTTTACTCATTAGGAAGGGACAGTACGATGAGGATCGGTATGCTTCGAAGCAGTAGTGAAGTGTTTGCACTTTGGAGCTACTGTTGGAACAGTTTAGTACAAATAACTTGGTAGATTGTGATGTAATAGCCTGCAAATACGCGTAGTTGTTAAAGCCCATGCGTTTCATCGCATTCTAATGTGAATTTTGCTGTCACATGACCAAACAAATCGGTCGTACCAATATTATCCAACAGTAGCTTAGATTTACAGTGAGCGATTCTTCAACACAGGATTCACGGCGACCTAGAACAGAAAGCTAGACATCTTCACAGAAGAAAATATGATTGACTTGCATGATAAATACGTCGAAAACCATCACCCTGATTCAAATACGTAAACAATCGTTCTCTAATACGTTATTTGATAGCTTCAATTGTGACACACCATTCTAGTTCCATGACATCGAAGACCACTCACTTTGTTTTTGACTCTATTTAACCAGATTTAAAGTACTGGCAGTACTGATTTATAACGCGGGAATTCCACGTAATCAATTCTGCGTGTATCATCTTTACTACTCAAGTAATGATGACAATTTGTACAATCTATAAGAAATTCTACCAGAAAACAACTGCACGTTTTGTTGGTATGAACCTGTCCGAGATCACGTAAGACTCATGCTCTTCAATGGTTTCCATAGTCTTTGCAGACGAAAAAAGTCTACTGGAGATCTTTAACTGAAAAGAAATCAGGTTAACATTTGAATTCTGGTTATACCATCAAGTGAGATTTGATCAGCCAATGAACGTCGAAACGCCAAACCCGGAACATCCACATTTGCTTACTCTCATTGCATTCATCCCTGAATGAATCTAACGATTGCTTCCAACAGTGGTCCCAACATTGTGAAACGTGTCCAAATTTAGATAAAATAGATGACAACATTTAGATGATGAATGCTGCTGTATTGATCGATATATTTATCTAAAATTCTGGATCAAAGCAACTGGCTTTGCATGACACTTCTGCACCCACCTCAGTCCATAATTCGGAAAATCGTTTGGCGTCGGTCAAGAAGATTTGGATACCGTCCTTGAAGGCGAAGAACACGTTGGTGAATTGTGTAATGATCCGCATGGTGTCCTTGTGTTCACTTATCAACTGATGCATAGTTGGGGGTTTCGGAATGGAGCTGGATTTTGCGGCCTGTCGTCCACCACGTTGTTCCAATTTCTGGAACAAATTGCGAACGAGGATGAATGAACGAATCCCATAAGAATCAAATGAAAACGAAACGGTTCAATAAGTACAGACACGTGGTAACCGCGTCACTAACGAACATTCAATGTGCTTCTGGTTTAGACACGAAACACCGTGGTGTGAATTTAGTTGTGATAAATGAATAAATAAGACGACCAATTTTTAACATCCAAATTTCAACTCACCATCTGAACTTGTTCTTGTTCCACTTTCAAATATTCCCACAATTCGATTCCTTCAAAAGTACTCAGAATGAGGGAGACCAGTTTATTAACACCGGCTTGTAGGTCATTGAGTGCGGGTCGCATGGCTACTGATGGTATGACTAGAGCAAGGTCAACAACGAAAAGCGGTGGCTTTGCCACATCCTGTGACGAGGGATTGGTGTTCGAATATTGCACTTGGGATGGCTGTAATCGGTTGCGAATCATCTCCAACGTGGTTCGAGTACCTAGGAACAAACATCAGGACGTACGCGATAGAGAAACTTCACCAAATTACAAGTTGGGCATCAGCGGTAAATATGTCTGGCACGGTCGAACGTGTATAAGTAACTGACAGAGGAATGATAGGCGAAACAGTAAAATTTATGCAAGCGCAGTTGACGATCTTCGCAAAAGTTTTTAAAGCATATTGTTGAATGAAACCAAGCAACTTTGCAACCACTAAGATGTTTCGAATCATGAGATTACACGTGATCTTTGCCGCATTGCCACTAATGAGTTCTAAAAACGATTTTCTGTTTTTGCCTGCAGCTTTTGGATGATATAAACCTTGATTAAACATCTCAGACACACATTGAAGTTGTACTCCACAAAGCGTATTGTGACTACGCCGTGCGCATTGGGGTAACAATAACTCTCACAACTTTCATGGTGAAAGAATCAACCAATACCGTTTGTGTAGGATAGACAATGGACGAACTGTTGTCCAAGCATCAATCAAGATCGATCGTAAGGGCATATTGTGATTATCGTTCACTGTACAAACTTTGTGTTATTCATTCACTCGTTCAATACACGAGTTCAGTTAAAGGTTGTGTTGTCTCGTGTCGAATCCAAGGCCGGCCAGTAATAGCACATCACAGATATAACAGTTTGCTAGTTGTGATTTATAAGCGCACATCCGCTAATATCACCGTCTGCTCATCCCGATAAGCATTTTTTGTAGAGTTGTTAAAATATGATCAACTTGTCCTCAGCTGTACCACGGGGAAGAATCAGCATGAAAAATACTTGAAACCAGAACCACTTTTTAGGAACGATTTTCCTACATACATTTGACACAGCGTTCCATATTTTCCGTTGCGAAGCGACCAAATAAATCGTAGGTCAAACACGCAAGACACGTGTGACAGCGTCGTTCTTGGTTCATGCATTTGTAGCCTGTGGAAGCGGATACTTTGGCCTTTTGTTCCTCGGGAAGTCCACTTAGAATGAGTCCAATCATTTCTTTAACCGCATGTTCGACAGCAGAGCTTTTTCTATGAAAGATGGAGAATAAAAGTAACATCATTTTGTCGTCAAATATATATATACTCGAAATCTCAATTGTAAGTATCATATAATATCGGGAATGTGAGCGACCATTAGAATCCAAAGAGATGGTGCACATCTCAGGTTTTAGTACCGGGCATCAACATGGTTGCTATGATATCACCCAAAAGGAAAATTCTTATTCTGTCGCAACTATTAACTGAACATCTACCGGAAACATTTATGTAGATTGTCGCTCGTCACAGGAGCTTGATTCGGTGAAAGTGTGCTTTACTTCGCCACAACGCTGAGAGTTTGATGAAAAGCGGCTATCCGTCACCTGTAAAACCCGATTAAACTCAATTTTTTCTGTTGAACTGCTGAGAGTGATATTATGCGACTAGAAAATTAAGTATAATGCTATCTTAGAAACCATACTAAAGTATACTTTCGCCTCATTTGAAGGCTTCAACAATATTGTGGCTCTCTACCCCGAATTCCACTGTGAAATCAACTGATGAATGGCGAATCAGTATTGATTTTCCGATCGTGATAATTCCCACGAGAATTTCTTACGAATGTTCCTTCACGTCTGATATTGAAACGAATACTTGTAGCTCCGTGATTGGAATTTTAGTGTTCTTAGTTCGCCGAGCTGGCATTGTAGCAGTAGGACATTTTTTCATCGAGCTAGGTGATATTGTCAGCTTGATGACGAACAGTGCTACCGCTACAATGCCAGTTATTCCAACCTGTTCACCTCAAAAGTTTGTTTGTGAAAGGATAGTTATTGAACAACTGAAGACCAACTCTCATTACGTTTAATATTTTGCCGATGTTTTATTATTCACATTCGTGTCTCATATAAGAGAGCTGAACAGAGTTAAATAAAAAACACATTCTTAGCCATAATTGGTACATGCACTAAGTAATTAGCCTAGAAGAATGCAAATGGATTTGCCTCGAACCCATAAGGCAACGAGGTTGCACCTATGAGCCAGAATGCACATAGCAGTTCCAGATATTATGCATTCGGCCACATACAAGTACATCCTTTACGAAACAAACATTAGTTAATCAAACGACCAAATTCTATTAGAAGTTCAACACACAATATATGATTCTATTATTGATTGACGAAATATTGTTACCTAAAGTTTTTCCAGCTAGACCGTCAATTTATTCAATCACAAATTGAAAATCGAAAATGTATAAATATGACAAGAATTGGGTAACAAGTACCGTAGTCATACTAATCTCGGAGAAACCAGAATTAACGTCAATGCAAAACAGCGTTTGCGACTGTGTTGATATACTAACGTTATCCACATTTTAATGGAACGCGTTCGTGACCGATCCAGGAATCATAAACAAGAAAAAAGTTTGTAATGAATCCGTGAGAGCAGTTTATTGGTAACGTTTCGCTTCTGACTCAGAAGCTTCGTCGGACCAAGAGTGTCAGTACGAACAGAGATCAAGCTTAAGAACTGCACAATCCATGGTGGGTTCTGCGCTCGTTAAGATAGACAGGCGTGTTCAATATCAACGGAAGCAACAACACCCTTACGTGCCGTATAATCCCTCAATTGTATTGGAATTGGCAGGTGTGAATGACATCTGCTGACCGATTAGCTCGATTGAATACTCGGTGCGCACACTAGGGGTTCACGCACGTTAATGTTTATATCTGCTGCAGAACCGGACACCAGATTGTGGAGTTAGCAGCCCAATCCACCGTATTGACTACATTCTTACCAGCCTTTGTTATCTCAACCCCTCAACATGAAGTCGTTCAATGTATGGTTTTATTCCCCGTCTTATCAATTCTACGTTATCAAGATCAACGCTGTGACCACATTTGTTTATGTGAAACGATGGATCGCTTAACGAATAAAAAATGCTCTTCACAAATGGGGACTTACTTGCGCAACTCTTCTCTGGCCTTGGCAACCGAGGCTTCTGTGATACTGATGCACTCCTCCAATGTGACCGCATTCGCGGAGGGGATTTCACAGAGATTGACTTGAGAAATTTCGCCGAGTACTTCTTGGATGCGAAAGTGTAAAATGTCCGAGGTCCGTTTGGTCAGAAGTCGAAGCGCTTTGACCTCGGCACGAACCTTTTCAACAACTGTCAGGTAACAAATACACGAGATTTCAAATGAAAATCAAAAAATGAAGGCTGAGATTACAGCAGCTTCAGTGGGATTTCATTAGGGAATGCATTAGGTTCCTTGTATACAGAGGCTGTTCAACTAAACTATATTCTGATGATTAATTTTCCAAAGATGTTTGTTAAAAATTGAAAGAGATTTGAAATATGAGCGTTGTTTTGTCAACATTATCAATATCGACTTTCAACAAGACGGCAAAGCGTATATGGTTCACTTTTGTCGGCAATCGATAAATGGTTTAATCACAATAAACTGCTTGTATGGTTTGATTAAAACGAGGACGCCAAAAAGAGATGATTCTACCCTTCAAACAGAGTGCTAAATTATCGCAACTAGTTTTCCGCTTCTTACCGGTGACCAATTTACGCCTGGGATGATGACTATGCATATTTCTCGAGACATGCAACACCTTCGGGGAACAAGGTACAAACCTACCGAGTGACAGACAAAAGTGTTAATCACTGAACCTCTCTCTCACTATATATATTTGTGAGTTACAACGAGTGAACTCTAAATAGAAGAATGTATGCAAATAAGGATTTTTTGTTTAAGCCCGTGCGTGTGGTCACATGTGATTGAACAATTTGGGCATGCCAGTCTTATCCATGTTTATAATTTTTTCCCATTTCTCATCATCATCATCAAAGACAGCATTACACCGGTAGCGCGTATCGAATACTTAACTGCCACACAACCATGAAAAAGTAAAATCCTAAAAGATGGGGAAGGGTGGGACTTAAATAGCTATGGATTTTACAGAAGAGTAAGCACAAAAAACTGGGAAGAGGTGCCTACACCTCGAATGGAACATGCATTCAAACAAGTTTCGTGAACGAGTAGAGCGACATCAGCATGGCAGCTTCCTTGCGGCTTTCACTGTCATGCATCATGAAAAGCTTTTCTCGTCACTCCGCTTGACAACATACAAGGTTAAGCAAACACTCCAAGAAGATGCTTAATGCAAGACCGCCATTGAACACGGTTTCGGGACATATCCGGAAGCGTAACTAGCCATTGCAATATCTGAACGCGGGGACACCAACCCGGAAGATGCGCTGCGCCGACTTTGGAAAAGCTACTAGTAAGGGTTTTTAACTGCTTATGCCATGTGGCGGTTTGGCCACCCATGATTAGCGCAAACAGTAGGAAATCGGTCGTGGTATGTGTGTGTGTGTGATGGGAAACGCATACAAATGAGCTTTTTTGTTCATGGTCATGGGTTCAAACCCTGTTTACATGCGCGTGGGCACATGTGGTTGAACAGGTTGGTCGTACCAACCTAATCCAACAGTGGCATGCAAACGCATGTTGTTTACCATTCCTCCTCTGTTTCACGTCATGAGGGCTCTAACCGTACTTGATGAGCGCAAACAGCAAGAAACCGGTTGTGGCATATGTGTGATGGAAATGCATGCAAATGCGGGTTTGTTTCAACTTTACTTGTCTACCAGTTCGGTTGATTACCTCAATCGCGTTTATTACACAATTACCAAGCACTTAATATGCGCTGAATTACTAATAACCCGAAACCGAATAGTCATTGCCGGAAAGTCTTCAGCAGAGCAAGCAGTATCTAGGGAATGTTGAGGAGAATATTTGGGCGGTTCTCTCCTAAAACGCTCCGCGCATTAGAAATACTTATATCCATTCAACGATAGAGTACATGATCCCAGTTTGAGCAGCGTGGCTGCGTAAAGACTTTGAATTGTTGGGTAAAATTTACCACCGGGCGACGAATGTAGTTTATGGGATGCAACACATTCCATACCAAGAGCGAATGGCCATGCTGGGATTGACCGATTTTACACAAAGTAGAGTAAGGAGCGACATGATCCTACCATATAAAATACTGCGGATAAAATTCAGATCCCCTAAGAATACACGGAGTCATTCAAGTTGTCTCGTTATACCGCAATCAAGAATCGATGGCAGACGTCATTTCTTCTCGATGCGCATTTGCTTTCTGTTAAATTCACTATCACAGGATATTGTTAACGCTCCTACGATCCTGTGATTTCAAATCGAAACTGGATGCTTATATCAAAGAGCACTCCACTATCGGCCCTGTATATTGACCATCGACAAACCAAACACCTTAATAGAATTTTGATTGCATCCTCTGTATATTATTATAGCTGTCATCCAATGGGACATGTAACGCGATTGCTTTTTCACCATAAAATCTTGATTCGCGATTCTTAAACAAAGATAGCAAAATAACGTCGCAAATATTTTAGTTGAACTTACAGAATCACTAGACTTTGAAGATACGTTAATGCTTTACAATTAGATCATGTTTAACCTTACTATATGATGCATTCATCAGTTCACTAAAGCTTTCTTGGTGCCGTGTGCTTGTGTCTGTCTCACTAACATCACGTGATGGCGCTCATTCGCCCACGGACATGTATCGATTAGTGTGTATGCACATCATGTGCGTGTTGCGTTGGACAGAGTCGAGCAGACCTACAAGGCTGCGTGTACCCAATATTCCCGTGACTATCTGGTTATAACACCTGGAAAGTCGCATAAATCGACCGAGAGATAAGTTTATCCCCGAGAAACACTTAATTAGAGAGGCGGATTTACTACACGAAAGAAAGACACGAAAGAAACCAAAATTTAATCGATCGATGTCAAACATCAAACGGGAAATCAGTGTCACGTGATATTAACTAAACAAGTTGAGCAGGTATTGATGTTGGCCAAAGTAATAAAAATTCATGAACTAATCGTGATGGCTGATATTGATCAGATTCACCGAGAAGGAAATCCTTCTCTTTAAACAACTATTTTTTACCTACAAATAACTTACATTCATCAATATTTGTTGTGGACCAGGTAAGCAAACAAAGCCCAGGTCCGAGAGCGTGCTGAATTCTGTCACGATAAGGTTGGAGCATTGGCTCCAGTATTTCCGGGCACGAATGGGTCACTTCTTCAACTTCTTTCATGATTTCCTTTAACCTGGAAATTTAAAAAATATTTATAAGAAATAAACATAATTCCACTGAACAGGGAAACAGAGCTAAAAGAGTTTAAACTCACGTATCACAACGATTTTTAAAGGCTTCTCGTTGAACCAACAAATCTTGAGCCATTTCTGGAACCGTCAAACCAAAGATACTCATATGACGAGCTTCATCGGCCAGTTCCAAGATGGCGATGTCGAAGTTCACATAGATTTTTTGAGTTTCTACATCGCGAACTAGAAGTGTGGCGTTGAGTCCAGCGTGGATTTGCTCAAGCGATTGGCACCAATGCTGATGGTAGACCATTTCAAACTCCACCAAAACACTAGCAATTTTGTTATACAACCGAACACATTTTTGACCCTCAGGAATCTGTTGAAATTGAAACAAACATTGACATAGGTACAAAGGATAGTCTCTTCGACAAACTACACATATTTTAATGTACAAAAGATGGCAAAATGTAGACTTAAAGAGCTCATATCAACACTAGAATGCATCTTACTAGCTGCTTACCCACAATAAATCTGGACATCGCTCCTTTAATCGCTTCATCGGAGTTTCAATATGGTTGTACAAATTTCTAGCCCATTGAATTTTACCCGCGATCGGAGTCAAGTTTCGCTCCACCGGTGGGTCGGTCTTTTGTCGTTCGTACGTCCGGCCAATCAGTTCCAATTCCCGATGATAGTTGTTCAACACGAGAATGTACTTTGAATCTAAATCCAATCGACAAAAGTCCAATTGTCGAAACTTGTCCAGCATTTTCAGTTGACGGTCCACCTGAAAGTGGTGAGTGCGTTGTGAGTAAACTCACGGGTTCACGTTGTTGTGACCGTCACGAACAACAATCTACTTCCTCATCATAACTTACTGCAACACCTGATCGCGTGAACCACGAATCCAAAAACTCTTGTAGCTGTTGTTCGATCGCGTTGAATTGACCTTGATAAGCATTTAATTCGGCGCCAAACTGAAAATATACCATACACCGGTGACCATTGGAGCGGATATGTCTCGGCAAATATAAATACAGTAAACGTATCAAACGTTTTGCATCTATTTCTATCAGAAATAAAAATGTGTTTAAGACCATGGGTTAAACCCCATCTATACATGTATGGGCACATATGATGGAATATTCCATCCAAGTCTGGGCACCATGGCTGAGAAAGGATATCGAACTACTTGACAGGATTTATCATCGTGCGATAAAGTTGATGTCCCGTTACAGAAATTTGCTTTTCAAATAGCGAATGCATAAACTGAATTGACACGATTTTACCCAACGACGGATACGGAGTGACCTGCGGTTGGCATTCAAAATCCTGCATACTGAAAACCATCCCCTTAAACACTTGCTAAAACCCAATGGTCTAACTTGAACACGAAAACATCCAAAGGCTTTAAGCATTCCGCATTCTCGATTGGATATTCGTCGAAATTTTTCTCGGTAAGAATTTGTTTCTTTTGGAACTTATTGCCTGGACAAATCACACGCTCGGAATCTGTTGAGGTTTTCACTTTCAAACTCGATGAGCATATGACGAACCATGCGGTATGTGACTGTCCCTATTGATTTTTGAGAGATTTTATATTTTTTATTCCATATACCTTGTCATCCTATGGTTATTGTTTAGCTTACTGCTTTTCTAACAACAGTGTTTTAAGATTTCATACATTGTGTATCAAATTTTTCTTCTAAGAAAGTTGAAAGGTAGAAATTTTTTAAAGATTACACGTTTTGTGTGATTGGAATTATGCAAGCCTAATATTCTACAGAAGATTACATTGTGTATAGCATTCCTGTTTTGATATTACTGCCATCATCACAGTTCCAAGCATGTGATGCTTTGTAAGATGCGAATAATTCCATTCAAATTCAAGTGGAAAGCGAAAAAGTAAAAAATAAATGAGATTTGATGGCATGCCCAACTAACTTCGTATAGAAAGTTTGTCTTGAAAAGCAACTGGGAGACCCTTTACTAGAATGAAAAAGCGTAAAAAACACGAGATATTACCGCTTATTAAACCTGGGAATCAGCGTCAGGAGAGAATGCTTTATTCATTGACATGACATGGTCTTGCTGTACGTGGAATACTAGACAGTGTGTGGATTGGAGAACTAAAAAAGCTTTGTGGAATGCAGTTAATAATGTGGGTCACACGGAGAGTTGCGCAAGCTAGCGTTGCGTACTATACCGGACACGCAGCGGCGTATTTGAACATATGAATTCGTCGTACGAACCATTTTTACTATGCCTTTGAAGCCAAACGTTGTTTACCAATTTGTGATTGATTCAAGATTCACTGAACGGAATCTTGTTGCTTCCACCTGTGGTGCTGGAACAACCCAAAACTGGTAGTGCGATGTGAGTGCGGAGAAGCGAGAACGACAACAGAAAATAGTCTGAACAATCCTTTGAAAGAGAAGCCTAACATCTGAGAAAATTGTTAAAATAGTTTACTTGCAACTATTATTTTATCATTGATTTCAACACCTTCAATTCGAAAAATCTTTCAGAAAAGTGTTGTGAATTTCGCACCTGTAAAGCGGTGTGGGAATCCAATCGAATTGATAATTGTTATGATGAAGCGGTGGAGACAGTCGTTGCGTTCTATCAATCGATGCGTTTTTATTAACCCAACAGTGAGGAAAACGGAATGTTTGAGCAGAAGTCTAATGTCCAGTGTATGCTTTTCCGTGGACATGATTTGTTTCATATGACAACAATAAAATCGAAATACGAAGGTACAGTGGGTTGCTGGGTTAGAAAAAGCAAACAAAAACAACTAACACGTAGGCGAGTGCATAGCAGGACCAATGGAAATTCGATGTCATGGCTGAGTCAAACATTTGAATGTTGCGAAAAAATCAGAGTTCATTAGAGAGGGATTACCGTGACTCACTCAACAATAAGCAATGAGTTGAAGAAGATAAGTCTATGCCATCGGGTCTCTGGGAAATATAGGCTCATGTAAAATAGCAATAACACTTCGCCATCAAAACGGATTTATCTATTTAATAAGTAACTAAATAATTATTTACAGTTAAACATCAACGGACGAGATTCTAATCAGCCTAAGAGCACGCACAAGCAGCCTGCTGCAGAGTTTTTCTTTACCCATTTCTCCCACAAATACACATAGTAATCGGGTTCGGAATGGTCAGGTGAAGAAAGCTTGTTGTTCTATTCAAAGTCACATAGAATTGACCACGGGATTCGCTGTGTTTGCGCCAGTCAGACGAATATACAACAGGATCTTTATAGTCGTTGGCGTTGGCATCATTACAAACGCACAAGATTCACCCCCTTCTTCATTAAAAACGCACAAGACTCACCCCCTCCTTCATTAAAAACGCACAAAGCTCATCCCCTTCATTAAAAACGCACAAGACTCACCCCTTCTTGATTACAAACGCACAAGGTTCACCCCTTCCTGATTACAAACGCACAAGGCTCACCCCTTCTTGTTTGCAAACGCACAAGATTCACCCACTTCTTCCTTACAAACGCACAAGACTCACCCACTCCTTCATTACAAACGCACAAGATTCACCCTCTTCTTCATTACAAACGCACAAGACTCACCCCCTTCTTCATTTGTTCCGCACCGTCAAATCGCCGTTTCTTCAAACCATCGCTCAACGATTTGTATCGACTCACAATTCCCTCGGTACCCTCGACACGGAAGTCTTCCAGAATAGCAAATTTGTCCATCAAATCCATGATGTGCATCATTTTACGAAGGCGACCGCAATAGGCATCGAATTTTCCGAATATGTAATTTTCACTGTTGCATGTACAAAAACAAGCGGAAAACTCACAGGCGCGTCAGAATAAAAGTTAATTTTATATCACGGCACAATAAAAGGTAAACATATTTAGGCGGATACAACAAATGATGTACCATAATCGATGAGAATAACGCCAACTAAAAATCTACTAGGAAATCCCAATTTCGGATTGCCATTAACGATATGAGCAATCACAGTTCACAAACGTTCTCTTTTGGAATGTATATACATTACTAACAAATTTCGCACACCACTATTCGAAGTAACTCACCTAAAATCAAACTGTCTTGCAGCAAGATGCTCTTTCATTTTCTCTTTTATTCGATGGAAATGCTCCTGATATTCTTTGTTCAGTTGAAAACATTCGGTGATTCGATTAAAAAGCGTAGAACTGATAAATGCGAAGTAAGAGAGGTTAGACAGCGGAACGTATGAAAGCAACACCACGACAATCAGACACAAAGCGATCACTCACCGAGGCAGCTCCCAAACGCTGGTCACACCTTCGGTCACGTGATTTCTACTGGCCGAAACCAGCTGATTCGTGACCTTGACCAGCAGTGACGTGACGCGTTCGGAGGTATTATAGAAGGGGGAGACTTTGTAGAGCATTTGAATCGCGTTCAACAGTACCGGTACTTGCTGGATCAGTTTGTTCTATTCAAAAGTTGGTAGAGCATTGTTGGTATGATTACGATTAGAAAAGTAGTACACAAGTGGACAAGCTAACTTACCGGTTTTGTCTGGGAAAAAGAGCCGAAGAATTCGTCCAAGGTGAACAAGTATTTGACAGTAAGTTTTGCTTCGGCGGTGGCTTTGGTTACACGATTGTCCTTGAAATTGAATAAGAAAGTTCAAGTTTGAATTACTCGGACATTCAGATGTGTTTTATATATAGGTCATTATGATTTAATACCAATGCAAAAACGTCGTATGAATGGAATCTCTTCAACGGTAAGTCCACACGTTCTTCGATTAGGAATAGAAGTGACAGATTCCCCCGCACTATCAATAAGAACATTGGTAACCACTTTTTTAGCGTTCCAATGAAATTCCAGATTAAGGGCTTAACTTATTGAACACCGAAACGTGGATAAAACCAAAGTTTTCTAACATTCCGTAGGATAATCACCAGAGCCGAAGAGTGTGGTGTAATCATGAGGTTCTTTCATCGGAACTAGCACACTTTTATTTATTATTCACAGAAAGTCAAAGATGTTTCATAATCATGTGATTATGATTTCCAAGGTCACACAAAAATTAATTATAGGAACCTTGCTAAACAATAGGCTTTGTTCCGGATGCACTTAGTTCTCGGACATTTGACAGCAGCAATTTTATGCCCGCTCCCGACGAAGACTCAAAGTTTGTATTTACTTTTCTAACCATGAACAAAGCTCCGGATCTCTAGCAACACTGCCACACATGCTGATTGCTTATACAGAACGACACCGCTTACTCAACCAAACAGATTGTCACACACCCGTTTCAGCTCATGGCTTTTAACTGAATCACTGACGACATCCCTTTTCGTTATTTAATAAATGTATTGATTTTTACGACCTGGGGGAACGGACCGACCAGTAGATTTTTTTTATTTTTGGTTTCAACGAAAAGAAGAGGTAAGGATGGCATAGTATTGCCAAGCGGACGGGTTGCCTTAAATAATATCCGACTACTGTTGCCATCCATGTTAAAGCTGGTGCATAAATTCGCGCTCATCTACCATCTGGTTATCACAGGACATGAATGCCGCAGTGGCCTCCTATAAGAAACACAAGTACGTCATTACTCCATCATCACGAACAGGAACCGGCATGTGGATGGGTAACTGAAAATAATTATGACTGAACAAATTTGAATGTCTGTTTGCCATTTGCAATATTCGAAGTCTGCTGCCTGTGACCTTGAACGATAACGGTATCAATGCGATAGAACAAAATTAAATTCTGAATAACTACACGCGTTCACTTCGGTAATCAGCTGATTCAAATATTCTTCTTCTGGATAATTTCGCTCCATTTTACAATGATAAAGCTCATACCATTGGTCGACGCTAAATCAACTCATGATAACATCGTAGGTGAATATAGGAAATTATCCCGTAATCGTACTACTCACCAAGTCTTGCCAGTAGCCAACAACACGCGAATTAACTTCTCGCAGAGCGTTCACCACGGACTCGATGGTTGGCGAACGCATTTCATCAAGCATACTGAGGAAGGAATCGAGGCGATGGGAAATGAGGCATACACCATTGACAACTGACATATCAATCGTGATGAAAACCAAATACTTTAGACCCTTGGATATGTCTAGCATTCAAATCGCTCATAGTATTTGTTCAACAAATCAAATTCTAAATTAAAAATAGATTGTTCGAACTGCTGGTGTGTTCGGTAGAGAACAAAACCAACTCAGCCAACCAAATTAACATCACTTGGTATTGATTTTTTGTTCTGCATGTCATGTAAACGCTATAAACCACGTGAACGAAGGTATGGCGCACCGAGGCGAAATCAAAAGAAACTAAAGCCCACAAAATATGAAACCACTATACGCCAACATGCGAGTACTGTGCTTTCATTAACGAGTGAAAGCCATGAGCTTGGAGATATTGAAGGTTTTACAAGGTTTCCAGCATTCACTGGAATGTTTAGATGCATGCAAAACGGACGAAAACCGGAAAGAAATACAGGTTCTTTAGAGAAAACTTATCGAAAACGAAAACTAACATGAATCATTAAATGAGGTAGCTATCTGAAAATTGGAATGTTGAAGAAACAACAGTAAATCAAACGCCGATAGTATCCAAACTATTAAAAATTCAGTGCCGTTTATAGCCGAAAGATTAATCGGTCACTATTTCATACTATTCCATTTGTAATAAAATGCTTATTGGGTAGAAATGGGTGGGGACTAACTAAAATCATACGTTTGGCCGATTAACAAACTTGCGGAATTTTAAAGAACAACGAATAGTCTACTGTATATTATACTACTAAATTACCTATTAAACGACGTTCGAGTGGTACTGTGATATTTGAAATTTTCATAATTAGAGTCGAAGTTCACAAGGCGGAAGATGTTATTCAACCTAAACTACAGTGCCTAGACAGTGTGCAGATTTTTGACCAATGAGAAAGCTAGTGCCACTCACTTAGTAAATCTGACCAAACGCGTTCTCCAATAGGCCAACTCCTCGGTTGGCCCAATGTCATCGGATTCTTGAATGATTTGATCCGATTGATTGAGAAATCCCTCAATTTCATTGCCCCATTTCTTGATCAGACTGGTCAATCGCTTGATCGCTGCTTCACTGGTAACTGAAAAATCAATACATTCAGGTGAGCCCACTGCACAGAGCTTTGTTCACAATTACGATATTTTGTATTAAATAGACTACTGTTAAGTATTTAGTAGCATATTTCACTGAAAATTACTGTTTAAATAGCCGCAGGGTAGTTTTTCAGAGTAAACAAATTATCACAAATGTTGCTGAAGATTTCCATGGTAAGAGAATTATTAATAATAAATAGTATATAGTTTCTGATGAAGTATGAATCCAACAAATTCGAAGTTATGCTCAAGGCGTTGTGTTATCAGATACCTAGAATGTGCATACCACAATCTGCTGCAGGCTATCTGGATTAGGTTTGCTGAGTTTTCAAACAATGGTAAAGTAACAACAAAGTTGGATTTTAAAGCGATTGCTAAATTGTACAACGTCCCGCGGTGCTCAAATATAGAATCGCGGAGTGAATCTTAACTTGTTCATCTCCTCTTACACTATATGACCGAACTTATGTTGTATGGATCTGCTCAATATACCGTTATTTTATGTTGTACGAATGTCCAAATTACTAAAACGGTAGATAGCATTTATGAATCAGAATGCAGATTTTTTCATATTGGGTTAGCCTAGCTCGGACTGGTTGCTTACCACTTCATTTCAGCACTTACACTGTCACATCGTTCACAAAAGCAAATGGACAAGTCTCATCTTTTTATAATTCATATTGAAAAAACTCAACAAACTGGTAGAGACATCCTGAATTCTGGGGGCAGTTCACGAAATTAGCTTTGTCATCTTAGTAGGGAGCACTAATCGTCGACATGCAGCAAAACAATTGAACACAATAGGAATTGTCAGTAAGTTTATTTAGTCCATGTATCTCACAAATTTAGAATCCGTGCAAATGAGTTTAGCATGATACTCCACAACTCAAACTTCCTGGAAATGAAACAAATCTCTCGAATGTAACACGGCGGTAGTCTGTATGGAGTCAACCTTTGATTAGGTAGATTTGCAAGCACGTTTGCAAAAGAGATATCAAAGCAATGAAATTACGTCACGAGAAGAATTAGCTCTCGACCACACAATTTCTAGATGAAAGTGTAAAACAGCCACTTCAAACTTTAACACAGAGTTTAATGCTTTTCGACCGGGTACTACACATAGCAGTTAACGTTGTGATGGAGATTAATAATTGCCAGAACCATGATACATTGCAACGCAGAGCACTATGAAATCTCAAATTATCGTCTGTATGATATTTGCCTCAAAACGGACTTCGGTTGCCAGTAGAAACACAAGATTATAGTTGGGTGCTCAGTGGGTCTCTACAACGTGGATCAAAGGTATTGTGAGATACTTGCGTCAAAGTTTTGATGATTAATGATCGCCAAAATATAATAATTAAAACGTTGAACAGCTAAGTTCAATCCTTCAAGTTATACAAAAACTACTGATATACGCGGAACCGATACCAGAATCTTGAAGGTCATCGGTATGTTATAAAATAATCCATTAAGTTGCTCGAAAAACGGGGATTCAATACATTGGATCACATTTTCTTCATCTCTTGCTAAAACGCGTTTGGAATCCCGAATTTCGCATGGCATAACAGTGTCTCTGCTTTTTTAACGTGAGCACAGACCAAAGTGAACCAAACGGAACTAACAATCATTGTTACCAATAGCAACGTACTGATGTTTTCATACTCTTCGGGGTCATTTAATTGATTCAACAATGTCTCGTCACCCCCCGCGGGAAATTCAACTGCTCTCTCGGTGTTTTGCCGTGCACTTCTGATGGTTTCCAAATAGCGACCAAGGCAAACAAAGAATTCTTCCACGTCAGGAGTGCGAGCCTTTTGTTTTCCGAAGCTTGCCCAGTCCTGTAAGAACAAAGAAAAAATGACGATACGTTTAAATTTTTGCATAAAGAGTGAACTATAGAATGGGTAACATGCTTTCGAGTTCATTAGTTTCCTTGTGGAATCAGAATTTACAATAATTTGAAGTGTATTATTCTGAGAAACTATTAGCTGCAGTCTGAAGTATTATTTGAAAGACGTTTCTGGACGACAAGGCTAAACGAGAGCAGATCGTGGAGCTCTACACTGAACAAATATCAATGATTCAACTAACAGTTGATGCTTCATTGGTGAACAACGAACTCACTGGCTATTTTCGGAGCATATATCAAGATTCAAGAATTTATGGTCACAAAAAGCACGTAGTTTCAAAATTACCATATCATAGTAAATATTCGTTCAGGAAAAAGGTATAAAATAAACATGTAATGTCAAGTATGGTCCAGTTGAATACTTACCATACTTATCATCGAGTCTAAATGCCGTTATAACAAAAACTAATTTTTGATATGAATGCATGGAGTCAGAAAGCTGCTTGAAGCACAAGAGTAACAATGTTGTTGTTGACCTTCTTCAGTCGATGTCGACAATGGATGTACATCACAATCGGGTGTAAGCATATAATAAAATCGGTATATTAGGCCTTATGCTACTAAATGTTAATAAAATTAAATAAGTTTTTCGGGAGTGTGTTATTCGCACATGTAAATCTTATTTGATTGTCGGAGGTTTGGCACATTAACGAACTTTCAGTGGTTTAACACAAACGCATGGTCTTAACCATGAAAATTTGTCAATGGCTAGGAAGCAAAAGGTAATGTCAACTAAAAACTCATTTACATGCATTTCCGTCACACACACACACCCCACGACCGGCTTCGTGCTGTTTGCCCTTATCAGGTAGGGACAGTAGAATCAGGATCGGCATGCGCTTGAAACAGTGGAAGAATGGTGAGCAAGTTGTGCTTGTATGCCACTGATGGGTAAAGTTGGTACGACCAACCTGTTCAATCACATGAGCCCCACTAATGTAGACTGGGTTTAAAACCTATGACCATGAATAAAAAAAGCTCATTTACATGCATTTCCGTCACACACACACGATCGGTCTCGTGCTGTTTGCACTTATTAGGAGGAGACAGTACGGCCAGATACCCGTATGCTTTGAAGCCGTGTATAAATGGTAAAAAATTTGAAATTGTATCCCACTGTTGGATGAGACTGATACGACCAACCAACATGTTTCCACGCACATGCAAATAGGGTAAAACCCATGGACTTGAAGCAAAAGTAAAGTTTAGTTTAGTGTGTACATTTGAGTACATTTCTGTTAAATGTATGCACAAAATCAATTGATCGACCGGGCTTACCTGAGTGGTTTCTAAAATGGGAAGAGCCAGGCTTTCCAGGTAGAACTGAAGACCTCCGAAAAAGTTGCCGTCGGTGGCGTGAATCTGTTGGAATGCCACTTCGGTGGAAATATTTGCCTGCGTGAGAGCCTTGTCAGATAGTCGCATGAAAATATAGCACACGCCATGGAGTCCCTTCAAATGTGAAAATTAATCGTTGTAGACGTCACGCACGAGTGGTTGTTGGGACTTTACCAAAAATAAATTTGCTTACCTCACAGGAACCTTGAGTTAAAAATAACTGTGGACCTTGCTGATTCTCTTCCTATAAAGAAACGTTAGGAAGTTTTGAATAACTTGCATAGTTTGCATAACTTGCTCAAAGCAAAAAATGTTTTACCATTTATTTTCAACATATCTTCGTAAGATTAAGAACAAATGAATTACAGGTTTTACATTCACAATTTCGAAGATAAATTGGCAAGCATGAGTAAATTAAAACTTTTAAAAAGATTTCAATTTCCATTGAAAATGTTGGAGCGCTTACTTCTTGGTAGTAAAATAACAGTCTTTTAGTTCCCTGAGCAGCGAAAAAGCAGTCAATTTCTTCCCACTGAAAGAATTGAAAATCGGCTCAGATATAATAAGGTGTATTGAACATTGGATAAACTAGATACAATGCATAAAGAACATTCAGTCGTTTGTATAATCATAAGCACTGGATTCCTACTTCTAACCGAGTTATTTTAACCAGTGTATGGGCTAGAAATTGTGTGCTACATGCAAGCAGCCGTTAAACAATAATGACGTGGATTTAAGCAACAGATTAGCTCGAGTGTTTGGAGAGTTTGTTCATTATGTTTTGCGACTACTCATCAGTACCAAGTCCTTCGAAATATTCAAAAAGTTTATCACAACGGTCAACATTGGAAGCACTGGACTCGAGTTTCGCTCTCATTTGGGCTCATCAGCAGTACATATCCTGTCTCGAGTCTGAATCGAACCCAGGACCTTCACCATTGTAGTCTCACGCCTTACGGCCTGAGCTACCGTCCACCGTTTGACCGATCGCGATTAAGCCTTCATGAATGTTTCTCCAGACTGGCACATTTGAGTAGCGTCATATGCCCGACGAGCCGAGAAGGAGCTTAGGTCGCTAAATTCAACCAGTTTTGGGGTTTTAATCTGTTGTACTGCTGTTAAGCCTGGTATGTTGACTGTTTTTTCAAAGTCTGGCTTTGCCATTGGAACCATTTCTCATATCCTCCTTTTGATGAGTAACATTGGTACCAACCTAGTAGCCGATTGAGTACTACGAAAGCCAGTGATTTTGGCAAAATGCTGGGACTGAACTTGATATTATAGCAAGGAAAGCGGTAGGTGGAATTTTAGTAGTTTCCCATTGCAAAGTATAAAACAACTTTTAGAGTAACTAGACAGCTTTTCTGCCTATGGGTGGGACGACGGAAAATTGAACAGTTGAGTAATTCTACACTACTGGAGAAAGACCAGGCATCTTTGGAAATATCTGTTGTTCAAACAGAAGTGGGAAGGGGATGGAAAATATGCATCAATCAAAATCATTTGCCATCTATAAAACGAAGATCATGACTTAATTCATATATTCAATAACAGTTGTCTGGCAGAATATATAATTTTAGTCTTGTACGGCACAGTCCTAATTTCCATATGGCTTAACTAAGAACTTTCTATGATCCAAATGGGGTGCAGTTAATATTTAACACTGATGGGAGAAAAACAGGCATTAGTCGTTTGAATGAGTAAAAGCTTTACGCATTTAAAAAAGATGCCTCATATATTCATAAAGTACCAGAGCAACGTTCCTAGATTAGCTTATTAACACCCAAGCACCTAAAGCAAGATCTGAAACACAGCTTTTAATGATTTGTGGTCGATTTCTCGCATGGCACGTTACAAATTGAGATACACATACTACAAATTTGACTGTGAACACAAAGGGTAATGGAATATGCGCATGCATGCCAAATGCTTTACTGTATGGCAGTAAAACATTGACCATCCACGCAATACACGAACGGAAGCTGAATGTATTTCATTTAAGAAGCATCCACCGTATTTTGAATATATTAGAAGCCTAGCCTTGTGGAAAAATTAACGAATGCTGAAATGCTTTTTAAAGCTAGTCTACAGACCATGTTTACCCTACTACGGCAGCTCCGTCTACGCTGGCTTGGCCATATGTACAGAATAGAAAATGATCGTATCCCCAAATATCTACTCTATGGTGAGTTGACATCGGGAAGTCGACCTTTGGGCAGACAGCACTTGCTGTACACAGACGTTTGTGAAAGGGATGCGAAAGCGTTTGACATTAATTCTACGAGTTGGGAAGAGCATGCTTCCGGTCGCCCACTTTAAAGGCACTGCGAAGAATTATCACCAAGGTCGGAATTATCAGATACTTTTCTCGGCTGATGAACGTAGATAACGCCATCAGCGTGCAACTGTCATCGCCTATTGTTGTGATCGCTGCGGATGAGATTGTTTCTCCGAATCGGACTGCTTAGTCATCTGGAACTCTGTGAAGCATGAAACCAACTGGCGCATGCGATGTACATGCAATGTCGAGATCTACTGGAGGAGGTCAACAACAACGACAGCAACTACAAAGTTTGGTACACAGGAGAAGCATGACATACTTTCCTGAGGTGCTCACTGTCTAGAACATACAGGACACAATGTGACATGAATAGGTGGCTTATCTCAACTTGTAGCAAGTTGGACTGCTAATGTTTGCTCTATATATAAGTAAAATCACCGTAGACCACCGTGCCAACTTCAAAAAACTTCGGGCGACCACGTATGCTCCAGATTGATGCTCATCTCAGAGGGAAATATATGAAGCCATCATCATGCTATACTCCACCCGAAATACGCATATTTAAGCCGATCATAGAAAATCGTAGTACAACTTAAAGATTCGTTTAACAAATGTTTACGAAGCTTCTGGCCTCAAATGCACAGCGCTCATAATTAACGTTTCATTATGTGCATTTATGAACTCATACATGTATGACCACCCGGAAAATGGCGGACTAAGTATACAAACAATTAAATATATATTTTTCTTTCAATAATATCAGTCGAAGGTAGTCTGGATTCTTTTAAATATTATTTGATACTTGGATGGTAGCTTCAATGCATATTCACTTACCAACTCATCAGCAACAAGGGTATCAATAATGCGTTTCGAATCCATTCCGGTAGCTTTACTTAGCTGAAGAAGAACAAGAATGTTGAAATCTGGCGATCAGTTGAAACATATGAGTGATAAAAAGGCAATCGCAATTCATGGTGGAAGAAGAAATGTTTCATTATACTATGGAGCTCACAACGCTTTTGCTTACACAACACGACCGGTTTTTGACTGTTTGCCTTCATCAGGTGGAGACAACAAGATCAGGTTCAGTGAGCCTTGGCAAAGTGTTCATGTTTGGATGAAAGAAATGAACACCTATTCGGTTCCAAGCAATGAAGTTCGATTCACCACTATCCACGAACCCATCTTACAATTTATCAGTAAGCTTGTACACAAATCGAGCTCGGGTTTCCGAAAATTCATTGAGTAGAACTAATTTCACGACACATCTCATATACACTGACGTGGCGAGCGAAATTCAGAGGTGGCTATCTACAGAAATAAACATCTGTGGAATTGTTAAGGTGTTTCGCAGAATGATTTGCGCAATACTTGTGTAGAAACTCATCGATCCTCCTGTCGGATGAGATGCTTGGATCAATAGCCGAACAAGTATGCACGATTTGTGCACTCCGACAGTATACACGACTACTAGTCTTGAGGTATTTGCTGTCATCAGGAGACAGCAAGATTTGACCTAGTAAACTTGAAAATCCTTCACAAAAGATCAGTTGATGATTCGGGGTTGCGACGTTATTTCGAAAATCTCTCTCCACTGCTAAGCAAAACCAGTTAAACGACACTCTCAAAGTTTGCAGTTGAAAAGAATAAAAATTACACAATACGCTTGAGGAAAATGCTCTTTGCCGACCTGTACCTTGGGAGTTCAGTAACAATCACCATCAACGAAACATCAGCAACAAATTTATGAATGAAATTAGATGTGATTTGAGCAGAGTATGTTCGCTTTTTGCATTGTAAAACTGATCAATGTTGTTATTAACGATTGTGTTACTCAAATATTCCAATTGAGCTGATTAAATGTGACGTGATTAAAATATTCTTTTTACAATAATTTCTGATGTAAGACGTACGACAGCTTGCGAGGCGCCATCGGCGGAGATATAGTCAGGCTGCCCGGATAAATATAAGAAGGGGTTAATTGGAGTGAGAATTTGCTGGTGGCAATCTGTTCAACGCTGAGTTCATAATTGCTTGCCCATGAAAAGGTTAATGGGACCGAAGCATGTAGTCCCTACCCGATAAGCGTAGATAGTAGAAAATCGGAGTTTCTATGATGGGAAGGTTAGCAAATGCGGTCATTCATGATACGAAATTACAGTCGATATAATGCTTATTGATTACAATTACTGACCATTATTTGATGTTTGCTCAGTTAACAGATCATCCTTAAAGTGTAAATGTAAGAGTACAGTAGCTGACACGAATTCACCTCAAATGTATTTTGAACGTTTGTGACCTTACGTGGGAACGCAATACAATAAAATGTACTTTCCCATTTAGCCTGTACTTTTTATAAAAAATCAATAATAATAACGTTGATAAGATATTCATATTTAGACGGTTTTCCACCATACATCACGCGACTGGTTTCGAGCAGTCTGTGCCGATCAAGATGAGCGACAAGAGCAGAATCCGCAAACTTGAAGCAGAAGGTAGATATGGCTAGCACATTAAAACCGCTGTTTGATGGGCATTGATTTATGGATGAACTACTTGGAACGTTGATTAAACCGAAAGTGAATTTACGCTGTGGAAGAAATTTTACTTCCCAACCACTCTGTATAGTCACGTGAGAGACGAGAGGAGTGTAAAATCATCATGCGATTGTGATGTAAATCCAGGCTGAACGTCGATCGAAGGAAGCCACAAACATTTCAAAGAGTTTTCTTACTCCAACTGGAACATCTTACTTACCGTTTCTATGATGTATGAATGACGACCGTCCATCTGGAACGGAAAAAAGAAAAGTTAATTAACATTGGTTGTTATTTCTCACATCATACACACAAAACATTAATCATTCATCGGCGGTTAAGCAATTGCCACTATTTTATGATCTAAACTGTTTTATTATGTTCGCAAGACGATTATTAACATGCAGCTGAACAGGAAAATAACAAATAACGAGCATCGTAAAAGAGGCTGAAATGTGCTATCCTGTGTTCACGTACGTGTTCTAAATATACTCAAACGGGTATTTGGGAAATTTTCGCCCAAGATATTCCCAAGGATTATGAATACATACTTGAGACCAGTCATGGAATACGGTGTGCAGTCATGGTCTCCGTGGCTCAAGAGGGATGTGGAACTTATGCAGCGAATCTATCACCGCTCAACAAAACTAGTTCTCAGCATCCGAAACAAACCATATAAAGAAAGGATAGCTCAACTGAATCTGTTCGATTTTCCCTATCGACGAATCAGAGGAGACCTTATCTTACTCTACAAAACATTCCATACCCCGAACCATCCCTTACAGGATTATTCACGCGAAGGGATACGAGAAATTATCGAACACATGAATATGTGCTGGTCATACCCCATTCCCGCCTGAACTGTAGAAGGTATTTTTACTCTGTCCGTGTCTGTTTTACTTGGAACAGTTTACCTTCAACCGTTGCTCACGCCACTAGCGTGCAGGAATTTAAAACGAAATTAGACGAATTTTTATTGCATTATTCGTTTCCAGAACACTTATATACTGTTTAATCTTATTTCCTTATATTGTTTATACACTTAAATTTCAATTTTTACCATCCTATGGTTGTTGTTAAGCTCGTTGCTTTTCAGACCATTAAAAACCTTGAATTACCTTGAATCATGTCCAGGCAACCTTAATGTCACGAATCGATTTTCAGTAAAGTGATCAAATTGCTACTCTGCTCCACAAATTTACCCAGAGAATTTATGAGAAACATTTGCATATGAAATGACTAATCTGGACCTACTACGCTACGAAGGATTTATGCTCAATACTGACCAGTGATGATAAGAAATGATACTAGAAAACTATTGAGCATTAAGGACCACCTTTAATAAAGACGTGACGGATACACGAAATTCAGCCAAATACAATTTGTTTCAAGAAAAATTTGTTTTAATCAACTCACACTGGATCGGCGATCTTCACGCAGCACTTTCAACAAACGTTGTTCTTCTCGTTTTGATTCTAACATCACCGCCAAGCTCTTTCGCGGGGCCTGTGGATAAAATGTGCGTTTTGATGAAAGAGAGATGTGAATAAACACTAGAAACACAATGTTTATTGGGATTTTCAACCAAATGAAAAATCCGTTTCGCAAGGATTTAATCAAACCCACCCACGACAGGGTTCGTGCACTTATCACGTACAGACAGGATCCGTATGACTTGACACAGCGTGGAGATGGTGCATAGAGTTGGAACTTGTGAATCACTATTAGATGAGGCTGGCACGAACAACCTATTCAATCAAGGGCTGACACAAAAGTGGATGGGGTAAAACCTACTGGCTTGAACCAAAAGTGCGCATTTGTGTGCTTTTCATTCACACTCCCCCACCAAATGCTTTAAGGGAAGCATTAACGTCAAAAACTGCCAAAACTTGATACTTCACAGTAGACAATACAAAGAAAAATTACAAAACATCCAAACTTTCATGCACAACAGACAAGAGGATGGGTAGTAATCACATCTATTTGATGGTTCAATATTTAGACATGCGGAAGTCAGCGATAAACAGCGGGAAATTTAGATGACCTTGAAATGAACATGTTTGGAAATTATATTCAGTACATCACGGAGTGGCTCAAATTCGCGCTTTTAATGAGTTGGCCATGGATTCACACACCAGAACGATAGATAGAAACACGAAGTTCATGAGAAGCTGAGACCAACTACAAGAACGCACATCGATTCGAATTCGAGCATTGATTGGAGACGAATTTTCACAGGACCCAGAAGTGTTGCCCACATCCTCAGCATTCCACCGTGAGAAATGTGAACAACATGTTACATCGGTCTTCCATACAGCCCCTCCACGGATTGACCAGGAATCATTATGTGATTACGTGTCTGAACTGAGTGGTTTGTTGTACGAAACCTATTCAACAGTGGTCGCAATGTGTAACTTTATTTACTAATAGATAGTATGCCCTATCGATCGATGGTACAATGATTGTCCACATTATTCTTATTCATTCTCTTCTGTTCAAAGATTATATTAATCTAAGTTCTAGTACAAGTTATATCGCCATCACTATTGCAATATCATTAATATTGAATGTAATGTTATGAATCCATTAAATACTTTCGATCCGATATTTAAGACAATCTTGCACATGATTCGCAAATCGAAATTGCGTTTCAAGTATCCTCATTTATCCGAATAAATCGCAGCAGAAATTTAGTAATAAGATTATTAGCTAATGATGTTACATGTTGGCGGTTAGTCAGAATGTATGTTGTTTAAATGCTTCATTAGTGAAAACTACAAGTACAAAATAAATTACAACAACCACAACAAGCTTACTTGTTTGTTTTGTTGCACACTGTCGGTAGATTCTTCTGAAGAAGCAGAATACACCACAATAAAAATTAGGAATGAGTGAAACAAAATATTCATTTGCATGCTTTTCTGTCACACACACCCCACGACCGGTTTCGTGCTATTTGCAGTCATTAGGTAGGGACAGTAAGATCAGGATTCGCATGTGCTTGAATGAGTGCGTTATACTAGACCATACACCAACAACAAATTCTCTAGGTTCACAAAAGAAAATAAACATGAAGTACGAATTGAAAGAACACCACCAATACTCCACCCACTCCACTCTTGCAATCTTTCACTATAAGCTTAAATTTGTCTTCAAAAGCTCCAGTTTAAAAACCTCACTTCAAACTAACACTACCTCGAAAATAGCAACACGTGTCCTCAATCTACTCAAACGGGTATTTGGGAAATTCCACCCCAAGATATTCCCAATGATTACGATATCATACCTTAGACCAATCATGAAACACGCTGAGCAGTCAGGTTCTCCGTTGATCAAGAATGATGTAGAATTTATGCAGCGAATCTACCACCGCTCAAAAAAACTAGTTCTCAGCATCTGAAACAAGGCTTATGAAGAAAGGATAGCTCAGATGAATTTGTTAGACTTTTCATATCGACAATTCAGAGGAGACTTTATCCTACTTTGAAAATTGTTTCATACCCTAAACCATACCAAACAGTGACTCTTCACGCGAAGAGATACAGAAGACCGTCGAATCCATGATTATACGCTTGTGGTGCCGTATTCCAGCCAAAACTGTAGAAGGTATTTTCTTTTCTCCATTTATATTTTAAATTTCACCATCCTAGAGCTAGAGCGTTTTGTTTCAAACTCCTCAGCTGCACTCGAAAGTAGATAGCCATGGATAGCCAGGATCACCCGAACAGACGTATCCGGGTAATATTTTCGAAATGTCCGAAACAAGGTGACGTCCCTGATTGGCGAAGCCGAGCAATATCACCGTTGGATGCTGATAGACCAGATGGAACGGCATCCTAAGATACTCTACACGATCATAATCAAAGCGACTAAGGTTAAAACGTGAATTTTTCTATTCAAACAGGGGACGGATTGACAGATAATTTCAGGGATACAGCTGATGCCCTATCAACATTTTATTCGCAAGTCTTTGGTCTAAAGGATGTGTCCCAGCCAACACCTTTGCCACGTTCAATAGAGGTGTAAAACCTAAGTGATGTCAATGTGGATCCTACTGCTGTGTGAAAGCATTTACGCAGACTAATCGTTAGCAAATCCCCTGGGGAAGATGGAATAACGCCGAATATTCTGAAGTCATGTGAGCTGGATCCCACTATGTGATTTATTTAAATACACTTAATACGGGAATCGTATCAGCTGATTGAAAACAGGAGTTATTACACCAATCTACAAAATTGCAGTCATTCGGATCCGACCAATTACCGCCCTCTGACGCTCCTTTTAGTTTTTTCTAAAGTATTAGAACGCTTGGTATGTGAAAGTCTTATCAGGCACCTCGAGAGCCACGAAATTCTTTCTCAGACACAACACGGATTTAGGAAAACACGCTCATGCTTGTCTAACTTGCTCACGACTTTAAACAACTGGACGCTAGCACTGGACGAAGGGAGTTCCGTACATGCCTGTTACCTAGATATATCTAACGCTTTCGATCGAGTTGATCACTCCTTACTACTTTAGAAGCTGCAAGATGTTGGCATCACTGGAAATCTACTAACATGGTTCGCAAGTTACCTATCTGAACTCAAAGCCAATGTCAGAATACATGGCAAAATTTCGCGAATTAATGAGGCCACGAGCTGCGTCCCACAAGGTTCAGTACTCGGTCCAATCCTGTTCTTAATATTTATAAATGATCTACCGAATCTGGTACGATGTAAATTTGTTTTTTTCGCCGACGATGTAAAAATTTGGACGAATGTCAAATCTGTTGAGGATTGCCTAGTTTTACAAGCAGACTTAAATAAGCGGCACCAGTGGTCAATTCAAAACAAGCTGCCCTTCAAATTCCGCAAGTGCAAAACGTTGCAGTTTGCGAAACACTTCTGTTTCTCATACGTACTTGGCAGTCACTCGCTTGAGTGGAATATATCGCAGAAAGATCTCGATATCTGAGTATGTGGAAATGTAAAAAACAGTCTGCAATACGAGGCCGTCTATAGGCGTGCATGCAGCGTACTCGGCTTAATCATACGAATTTTAGGACGTTTCCCACCGCACTCATTGTTGAAGATACTAACTACATACTTACATGCAGTTGTGACTTATACAGTACAAGCTTGTACACCACGAATGAAAAAGACATCTCGCTCCTCGAAAGGATTTATCATAAGGCAACTAAAATGGTTACGGGATTAAATAATCTACCATTTGAGCAGCGACTGACTAGACTTGGATTGTGTACCCTCGAGCGCAGATGCATCCGAGCTGACCTAATCTCAACATACTGAATAATCCATACTGGGTCCCATCCACTCAGACACCTTTTCACAGTTGGTTCCAATCTCCCAAACAACACTCACAATCTGACCCTTCAAATGCCACATTCCCGATTGAACTGTCACCGCAACTTTGACGCAGTCCATGTATGCTTTTTGTGGAACAGCTTACCGTTAGAAATTGTTTCCTCATCCAACGAAATGATCTCCAAACAAATGTTACAGTGTTTTATGTTGAATGATACTGTGTTTGCCCCAGTTAACTGAAATCCATCAGTGATTCCTTCTTACACCACATACTCGGTGAAACAAATCACCCAAACGTATATTTCCGATCGAAGTTCCTCCGTCCATGTCACAATTGGAATTATTTTTGATCCTCCTTTGAAGCACATTAAAGTACCGAGTTGATTAACTTTTATACGCATCTCCTACGATATTGCATAGCTATATGCTTTTTTCACCATTAATCTTGAATCTATGGTTATTGCTAAGTCTTTTAGACCATTAAACCCCTTGAATTAGCCCTAATGACCAACAGTGTTATCAGCTCTATCTAGTACAGCACAACAGTAGATTTTGCAATTTATAACATTTGTTGAATAACCAATCAGACGAGGTGCACATGAATAGCACTCTTCGATCGGAAACTCAAAATGAATTGTCCAATGAGATGCAAGAAATATTATGCTCGATAAGACGGTCGGATACGATTCGAAAGAATGCACCGTGCAATTAGATAAAAATTACTGTGACCGATTTCTCTAAAATAAAAGTAATATCTAATATGAAGTATCGTGTGTGTGCGTGAGTCATTAGCTGTTTTATCTTTTAAAAAACGAAACAGCTTGTGTTTAAACAACACCAAGTGCTGTTACACCTTTCGAAATCTTTCGTGCGCTGCATTTCAATAAAACTTACCTGGTGCGTTTATTTTGACTTTACGTCCTACACAATGCCACGGAAATTTCACAGTTACCAATAACACAAAAACAACAAAAATGAATTGAAAAACAAAATGTGTAAACAAGGCGGAATATTTGTAACTCGGTTAATAGTTTATGATTTCTAAAGAGATTTTCAGATTATCTTGTATGACCAGGGGAAAACCAATGATTCTGACAGTCGGTTAAGGGCAAGTTCGCATAACAAAAATGATTTGAGCAAAGTTAGAAGTTGAAGCAGGGGTTACATATTGCTTGACGGTGTTCAAAATACAGAATTACACATCGATTCCAGATAAAACGCTCAAGATGATACCTAAAAATGATTTATTTTTTCTCGGCCAGAATTTATTTCACTTGGAACATCTTGCCCGAATCAGTTGAGGTTTTCGCCTCAAGACTCGATGAGTAAATGACAAACCATGAGGTATGTGACTGTCCCTATTGATTCTTGGAAGATTGTATATTCATATAGTATATGCCTCGTCATCCGCCTATAGCTATGTCTACCATAAAACCTTCTGAGATCTCAGTTCCAATCTTTGACTCAGATTGATCTTGTAGATCCGTCATTGAATAAGCTAGGCAGTAGTGCCAATCTCATATACCAGTAGCCTTCAAGTGAAAAATTGTTTACAATACACCGACTTCCCTATAGTCAAGCATTCTGATGCTACTGTCTCCTCATGTAAGCAGCGTGAAACGTTCGTAGAGAGAAAGCAACGGGAAGGTGAACAATACAAGGAAAATAGATAAAGCAACACGAGAATAACCATCTCCAAACTTGCCTGACGTAATCAAAGGTGGTGCGATTTCCGAGTTTGCGGACATTGTCAACGGTTGGATGAATTGCTCTGCAACATTGCGACAAAAATCGTTTGATTATATTTTATTTAATGTTTTAATTTAATTCAGAAAGAGGAAAATCTGAGTCAACTCAAGTATCTTGCACCAATTTGAGCGTGCACCGTATACGCTTTTCTGTTTTACCAAAATTATCGTTAATAATGAATCTACTGTACCATACTAGGTTATTTTAAGAAAAAGAAATGTGACTAATTTGACCAGGATAACACCAATCATGATTAACTACGTTGTATTTAACGCAAGATTCACAATTCCATAAATGGTGCCAGGCTAACAAACGATTGATTGATATTCAGCCATTATTAATTGAATATTTTGTAAAATTTTCCATCGGCGATAATTCTAAAGGGAACTCAGTTCTTCGATACGATTTCGGTGTTGCTTACAAACGGTTAAGGAATCCGATATGCAAGATTTTCGGGAGGTAATAATTTTCTCCCTGTATTCCCTTAACTTGATAGTCTAATACAGGGTAAGAATTAATTTCACGATCAAAAAGTATCGTACATGTAATGCAACGTATATTTATCTATAAAGCTTACAGTCTAAGAACAACATTGATGTAGATATGCACCTGACACCAAAAGAAAACTTAGCTTTGTGAAAGCAACATATTTTTGTTCAGTGTACAAATCGTAAGCTAAATTTCGAAGTTTCCAAACGTAACACGGGCACATCAATTGGTTGGAGATAGTCGGAATGAATGACGTTTCGCTTCCGACAGAGAAGCTTTGTTAGGCCAAGAGTAGTAGTCAGAAGAAGGAAAATTGCACCGTATCTACTTTAATGAATCGCTATATATTTCGTCAAAAGCACGAGTTAAATTATTTTACTAAGCAATCATTCGCAACACGAGAAAGCAATTCGTCGCACTAATTTCTGACATTTAAATATGAGTAGACTGAGAACTACGTGTTTCGTATATTTCACAACTTTCTACCCGATGGTATGAAACCAGCTCCATCGCCTAAATGCACATCTGCGCATGACAAATATAATAACAACAACCGCATACAAATATTCGCAACGAAAATTGTCGAGTTTGCACTCCATGGTTGAAACCAAATTCATTATACTTTGAGGCTGCGAAACAATGCTACCCATACGCACTCATAACTGCTCGTACTCAATTTCAATGAATGAAGCGTAACGAGTTGTGAGATTGTAGACTTTCGAATAAATCAACGACACTTGCTAGATGTCTTCCCCAAAGATATCACGTCCAGTGGGAAACAGCGAACCCAAAAAATCTTGCCAATTCGAATGAGTTTGGAAATACGTAAATGTTCTTAACGGAACCTATTTTGATACTACTGCCTACTGCTAAATGGAGCTTCTACGGCTGCGAACATATTGCTCGAACTATAAACGGAAGCTGATCAAAATTAAATGATAATAGTCCCTTAGTGAACAACACAAGACTTTAATCATTTTACGGGTAAAAACACCAACTCAACCTACCTCGAAAATTAGATCAACTTTGTTTTGTCCTCACGAAAAAAGTTCGGTTTTTCTAGCACAAAAACAATGAAACCTGCATTTGATTGGAGCATTTGTATTGCTGACCCCGAAATTAGCGTATTGGCACAAAGCAAACGCACTGACCAACCATAATTGCTCCAACCGAAACCTTAGTTACCGTTGCCAAGGTTTTGAAGCTGCGAAAACCAGTGTAGCTCAGAGCACACTTGATCTAAATTTGGTGTCAGTTTTGATCTGGTAACCAATGGTGACGGTAACCTAAATTTACTGTTAATAGCTGGGCCATGTGACTAACCGAATTGTTTGAGTTTTGACATCTACAAGCTTGATGACCTGAGAGCTCTTATTGAGAGAGATTTAATCAAGGGTCCGGTGGTTAATGTCAGATAATGATAACCCCAACTAACAAGTATTTTGTCTGATTATACCATTCTGTTGCTGGTATTTCCCGCACTTACACTTCACAACCAGTTTCGTTCGATGAAGAGAGCAAGCCTAGCATCAATGAGTCTTGAAACGGTAGTAAAATGGTAAACAATGTTTGACATCACACATTGCGAGTCCACACCAAGCGCTGAATGCGGTGGTTCGTTTTACGAATTTCATTGGACTATGAACACAAAACCAAACATTATTTTGAGCACCAAAATAAATTGGTCATTTATAATCGCATTGCGAGTTTGACCACGGATCACTTTGTAATGCTGTATCTGAACACCGTGGTCCGTGGTACGAAATCTCTGTCAAAGTGGTATTCAAGTAAATCTTTGTTTACCACGATATCACCGACTCAAGGCTCACTGAACCTGATGTCGACAAACAGCCAGAAACTGGTTGTGGTGTCTAAGTGATGGGGATGTTGCTCCACGGGGTGATAGCGTAGGGATGGCGGTGTAATACGTCAGAACAACCGAGGCTACATCCCGTCCTTAACGTCCCATACGTGCGCAATCGATTGAAATATGTTTGGGACTGATCGTGCATTCATAATGCAAAGAAATTTGAGTGCAATCGATTAGAGTAGTTTTTGGGCAACGTTTCACTTCTGACACAGAAGCTTCGTCAGACCAAGGGTGATAGTCAGGACAGGGGACATGATTAAGTAGTAGTCTGAAGCGATACGTAGAGTCTTGAACCAGGCGGCCATACGCGTAACTTATAAGAAAGGAAAAACTATCCGTTGGTTTCTGATGCACCTCAAGGATAAGACAACTTTATCTAGCGTTACGAAAAACATCTATAGAATCAACTGTAATGACTGTTCGGGTGTTTACATAGGGCAGACTTCCAGCGAAATTCACACTAGAATCGAAGAACACCGAAAGCGTGTCCGGAGACAGCATCGGGATGCGAGTGAATATCAATCCCTTATTCGTGATTCCGTCCGCCTTGGCGGAAGCACGTTTTAGATAGGCCACATCCGTCAATCCTAGACAATGATGGAATATTATACGCGGTATAACGCGTATATAGAACGCACCGACAGGCGGAGGCGGGCGAAATTACCAAGGCAGACTGCGGGCGGTCCAATACAGTGATTGGGCCACAAGCTGCTCGCGGCCTGGATTCGAACAGATCAACTAGTTTTTATTTATGCACCGGATCCCATCAGTTTATAGGATTTGTGTTTGTTTCTTCTTCAAAATAGCTTAACCTTAGCCCCGTTAGTGATGTACTGTTACGCATGTGGGCCGCTGTGTCAACTGACCTTGACCGTGTTCACTTGTAGCAGATTGACGTGGATACACAC
>JACCGJ010000847.1:63389-80120 GCA_013407085.1 Atriophallophorus winterbourni
AGCCTTTCCCGCGATCGGGTATCCCACAAGGCAGTGGAGGTTTAAAATCAGGGTTTTCCTTCCCTTAGATGAAATGCCCTCCCAGGCTAACGAGCTACATCTACCCGAAGCAAACTGGTTTTCAGGCGCCAGTCACTCGCCCTCGCCCCTTCTCCTGTTGGTAGAAGCAGTTGCGCCGGGCTCGGAGAGCCACTCGTGCAGGCCAGAGGCTATTTGAGACGCATGCCATATGGGAGCATTTTATAAACAGTAGGAGCTTATCCCCACTGCCACCCCCGGCCATGACAACCTTTGGTGACTAGTTGGTCGACACAATGTAGAGATCGGAATAAAATAAAAAGTCGGGACGGGGTCCTGTTACAAAAGCGGTATCGTTCCTAATCCGTTTCGCCTCTGTCATTTTGTTTGTATGCTATAATCATTCACACCAAATAAGTCTATGCATATTAGAGGTATTAGAATTCAATTCCGTTTGTTTCGGCTTGAAATTTTACAAAAATTATGATGCTTCCTAAGCAGTCGTTTGATTACGATACCCTTTTGCATACGAAATCGTTAGTTGCTATTGACTTTTGGGTTTCCCGGCTAGTTCAGGATGACATTTCGAGGTTTGCGTGGCATTTGAGATTACTTTCTGTGTGGTTTTGAAATAACACGTTTGTAAAGTAGCAGTATCGTATCTACTGAATGCGCATACCTTGCAATACTCACACCCATGTTTGCTCATTTGTGTACTGCTGTCGAGTTCATGCTTACCGATTCGTGTCTGGCTTTTGTTATTAAGTTCCTGTTGAACTCGCTCCAGGCCAGACAACAAAGACGGATTTCCACCATGATTCGAAGACATTGTCGCATTGCTTCCCGTGGTTGTATGATGCTCAAGCAGAGCACGGATTGTGGCAGCTGTAACATAAACGGCACACAATTCGCTTAGATGTATTGTGCATAGTCACGAATAGAATATACGACACTCACTGTCAGGCCGAGTAGAAACATCCAAGCTATCCCCGTGGTCTTCATCCATTGGACAATCTCCGTCACGATTGGGTCGACACAACCTCGTGCATAAAAGTGTGCACCGTCTCGGCCGGTCTCATGGTCACACATTGAACCGCTTTGCGGGTCACAGCAGGTGAACGGGATGAGATCGTGCAGTGTGATAGTAGCAATGTCGGTTCCGTTGCTTGTTCCGTTGTTATCGAGTCTGGTTTGGAAAAGAATACAATAGAAAAATATGTTAAGGTACCCCTCGCCGCGGAAACACGATTTGGCTTAGTTTATCTGGGGCCGACTTTCTTTCACGAATCCTTCATTTTTCGTTCCATCAGTATCATCGTAGGCCTGGGGGACTGTAAAAGGAATCTGAGCAATCAACGCCTGGCGCAGCTGTCATAAGAAAGTGATATCTTGTAGCTCAGGTATGAGATTGTAGTTCATAGTTGTTCTCTGAGCTAGTGTATTTGATTGCGGACATTTCGTCACAAAACTGGATGACGATCAGCACAGCTTCTTCCGAAACAAATTGGAACTGGGATCTGCAGACCAATAAGAACACGCCAACAACGTGGACACGCACGAATATCAGCCAAACACGGTAGATGAAGCCTCACGCAGCAGATGATGATGTCCATCATTAATTCGCTTCCAAAGAAGTTTTGCTGATTATGTCATTTAGTTTGGTGGAGAAACGTCCGCGATCAACTATGCTAGGCGTGGGCAACCTGACAGTAATATCGCCCACGTGCAGTCTGTGACCGTGCGGTACTTTGCCTGGATCAGGCTTGTGCTCTCATACATCATACATAGATACTAGCCCAGAGAACAACTATATACTACTAAGTGATATCACTTACGGGATACACGTGTTTTTGAATGAGTTTATTGTCTAAGCGTCTCAAATAATGAACAGTGTTCTCTCGAAATGAGGCTAATGCGCGTGACGTATTTGCTCCTCGGGTAAATGGTAATCCTATCGTGAACAGTGATTACGACTGACAATTTCATTTTGCGTAATGGTGTTCACTTCCTTCCGTGTGAAATACTGCAGTCCACCAATTCACCCATCCTAACTCTTAGTGATGAGTTGTGATGTTGGCCACACTAAGTTGACGAAGGTCTTGGGGCACTTCGTCTTCTTGCTTGGGATCTGCGAGATGCGACTCCCCAGTGGCTAGTAAGCTAAGATTGATGTTCATTTTGTTTTAGCATGTTTTGGGAATTTTTTCGATGTTTGTGACTACATATCTGTTCTAGATCCTTTTAAATATTCATAAAGTTGACGACGTCGGTCTACAATGGCAGTACTGACTCGATTTTCACTCTTATTTGAGCTTATCAACATCGTAAATCCCCTTGCTTGGGTGGGCCTCGAACCACCGACCATCACCTCTGTACTCCCACACCTTACGCCCTGAGCTATCTACCATATGCAGAGGTTATGCAGTGCTAATGAGCTTATTCAATAGTGAAACTTCAGTTTAGTGCTTCCGTTATCAACATTGTGAACATTTTGAAGGATCTAGTACTCACCAGTAGTCATAAACATTAAACGCAAATCAGATCGGTTTGGCGATCACAACATATGTTGTTAACTCCTTCGCAACTAGTCGGGCATATAACGGTACTCAAATATGCCAGCCTTGAGAAAGATTCATGAATGCTTGATCGCGATCCGTCAAACGGTAGTCCGTAGCCCAAGTCGTAAGGGGTGGACTACAATAGCGATAGTCCGGAGTTCGTGTCCCGACCAAGTCAGAGTATTGTTTTACTGATAAACTCATGTATTGAACGAAATTCGAGTCCATTGGTTCCAATGCGGACTGTCGTGATCAACTTTATGACGAAGGATCTGGTACAGATGAGTAGTAACGAACACTGAGATATTTGCTTAATCTTCTATGTTGTCAAGTGAACTGATGATACAAACGTTTTACCATGCATGTCACTAGAACACGGTAGGAGCTTTCGTGCTTATTTTAAAATATTCACGAATATTTGTAGAAAGCCTATATCATTTGATGTGTTGGCACCATACAGGTTCCTGTGAAATTTTACTTTTTTCTCTATCTTTATGTGTGATGTGAAAGCACAAGCCTGATCCAGGCAAAGTGCCGTACACTCAGAGACTGCACGTGGGCTGAGATACTGTCAAGTTTCCCAGGCCTAGGCAGATATTTCAAAAGAAATAGAAAGAAAATAGAAATGCTAGTGAGACTCTAGCGTGTTTCAGCGTGCAGCTCACTACCGGTGGCCAATCAGCTCTATATTTATAAGATTTTTCGTATCATGGTCTTATGACAACTATACATTCGAAACTTGCTACCGGTGTACTGCTACACATGATGATGATGATGATGATGATGATGATGATGATACAGAAGCGGTGCGTTATTCGCGCTCGTTTTGGTGGCTTAATCAGGATAAACAACGGTGCCATGAGACCGTGACTAATTACTTTGTACATTGCCGATGGACATGTAACCGTGTGAACTTACTGAATAATTTTCTTGGGTTTCGTGATTTCTGGCCTCCACCAGTCTTTGTAGGCTTCTTTACCACCGTGACGGCCACAACATCTAAACAAAGAGTGAATCGTATCCATCGTCTGCGCTGAGTGATTAGCCGTAAAGTAGACACGCTGCTCTTGATCTAGCCATTGTGAAATCTTTCGCTTCCACTCTGCTGTCTTCGTGATGTAGTTGCAATCATCTGAGGAGTGAAAGTTTATTACAGGTTACAGTTGTTCGTACTCATTTATTTTTTTACTCTTCTCAAGTCCAACGTTTTATTGATCGTTATCTTTCGGCACATTCAGAAGGATTGCGTTTTCACCTCGTATACATCCAATGTTGTACATTTATTCTGCATCATACCCATCATACGATAGTTAGAAAAATACCTGCGACCTGTGTATTAGGTTCAAATGATCGCCTGCATCGGTTAATGCTAATAACAAACCCAGAGATAAGCGCAGGCCTTGCTGCCCCCGAACGAAAAACGTACACTCACAGTATTATCCTGGTGTTTAACCTTAATTCTGTGTCATATCGTGAATCGGGAGGAATATCGCCTCGGGTCTATCGAGGCCAATCGCGTTTACACAGGCTTCGATGTAACGCAAACCAAATCTCTCTCCCACTTTTGTCGATGGCGTTCCAATTCATTTCTGAGGTCAACCTTTCCTAAGTGAATCATCATCACACGAGAAGGCCAGTTGGGCAAAGAGTTGATTACGCACATCATAATGAATAAAGCATATGGCTTTCTTTTATTGGCAAATCTCGTTACTACAGAACACCACAGGTTCTTTGTTTTGTCACGACAAGTTCGATTTTTGTTCACGGCAACAGGGTTGAGGTGGATGTCGAGAAGACGCCTGTCCATTTTTTCATGAAACATATACCTCTGATTTCACTCATATGTCATTCGCATAAGATAAAGTTTAAACAGGATTACCTGTCTTACTGCCGAACAAAAAATAATTAGGTCCAAAGTTTTTTTTACTTGTGACAGGTCGTTTTCAAAATTGAATGATTTCTCCGAGAGCCACCATAGCCAACACGTTTGTGAAACTGTAGTAAACTTCACTGGATCCGTCTACTTGTTTCCTAATCCAGACAATTCTATCCTTGGTAAACGATCCGGTGGTTTTTTGAGCTTCAATGCATACGCTTTGTATTAGGCCACATGCTATTGCTTGCTCAGGTTTGCATGGTGCACTTGTATGTGTTCGTCTGAATGAATGAGTGAATTGGCCGATAGGTGCGCCTATGCTTGCCCATGGGCACATGTTTGTTAGCAGGTGTGTCTGTACGTTGTCGTGGATTTCAGAGTCAAAGTCCTGTCACACAACTGAACGGGTGACACTTACCCGAGATTAGAAAGGTACTTCCGAAGGCTATACTAACAAGTTGACCGCGGCATATTATTGCATCAGTCAATTATCGGTTACAATCTCTTCAGTCTTATGTACGTAGATAGATAGATGGATGATAAAACATTCGCTTGAGGCTTTTGCCCAGTCCAGTTACAAATTTTCTAGGAAATTTTCACAATTGTGGTTTAACTCCTTTTTACCTGTTTTACAATCACCTTGCGTTTCGAAGCGTTTCTCGATTATGCAGCTGTTCTAAAAATAACCTAGTCCGTTTGGTGTGATATTTACTACTGTACCGGTACATCTGACAGAATTCAGCATGCGACTCGGCCTTGACGGTGGAAAGCATATCTGTGATAAAATAGTTATAGTAGCTAGAAGAAGAACAAAAATACGAAAGCTTCATTGGAAATTAGCTATAGCGGTTTCCCTGCGAACACATAAAGCCAAACAAGCAGGAGCCTCTCACTTTGCGATTGTGATCTGCTTTTAATCTAATTGTTGTGCCGTATAACAACCCCAATAGAAACTAGTATTGCACCGTCTTCATTCTTATGAAATCGTCCCCAATTAGGTCCGTGATAGTATCATTGTAAGTATCATCATCAAAGACAGTATTACACCGGCATCATGTATCGTTTGCTTAACTGCCACACAACCCTGAAAGATGGGGAAGGGTGAGACTTAAAAGCTACGGAAACGGAACAGGTATTCAATCAAGTTTTGTGAACGAGTAGAGCGACATCAGCATGACAGCTTCCTTGCGGCTTTCACTGTCGTGCATCATAACAAGCTTTCCTCGTCACTGTGCTTGACAATATACAGTGAACAATCCAAAAACATGTTTTCTCCAGGACCGCCACTGAACACGATTTCCAGACATCTCTTGAAGCGTAACTAGCCACTGCTATATTTGATCACGGGGACCCCAGCGGGTGTGCCCAATTCGCAAAGCTTACTAGCTAGGTCCTTTAGCTGTCTATGCCATGCATCGACTTGTGATACAGAAAATTATGCAATCACGGCAATGGAAAAGTATGAGGCGATAGCGTCTTTTCAATACAATATGATCCACTCACTTGTCATTAGCAGTATAAGACTGGCGATCAAAGCGACCTGGACGAGCAGTAATAAAACAGTCGCCCATTGACGTCTTCGGGGTCTTCGGAATTGGTCGAATCGTGGATCCAAGGACCATCGGCGAGACTTTCGTACCGATTGTCTTTGCTGTTGCGCGTATAGAATCTTTCTGGTCAGCTGAAGAGGAGTCCTGACAATAGTAGTGGAATTAAATTGTAAGATTTTGTGAACCCCAAAGGATGCGCTTGTTGGAATTAACTGTTATTCCATCAACGCATCACTATCATGCCAGGTCATATATCCAATTTCACACGATTGTAGAACATTCGTGCGTGTATTGTTACACTGTGGGTATGAATCTAGTGTTTAGCAGTCATTTTCCGGAAGGTTTTGAGCAGCTGGTTTTTGTAATCAACCAAATCAATCACATCCTAACGCAGACCGTAAGGCTTGGCTCGTGCAATTACTTGCCCTGATTGCTACTGGTTGATGTTTATTAGCTAAAGTGACCGGATTCACGTCCGTGAAAGTTAGATTTTATTGGATCATCGTAGAATAGTGAACAGTTATGGTGGGCGATGATAACCTTTGGCCAAGGAACCTTACCCGCAAAGCTGTGGGTCGAGTACACCTAACCTTTATCCATCAAATTTCCTGCCGTGTCCCCGCTGGTGTTTGAATGTCACTATTCAACATCACACCCTGTCAACTTCTCGCTTTAACGCGATTGTTTCTGTCTCGGCACGACTGTGTTCCACGTGCCGTTGTGAATGATTCACCAGTGAGCTTTCTTCGCTGATTTGCGATTTAAACATTGTATTTTTTATCTAGTTTAGTAGAGTATGATATCCTCTCTTTTGTACCATGTAGTTATACCTCCATTCGTATCTCATTTCGCTTTTTATCCAGGTTGCTTATCCGAATATTTTCCAATACTTATCGTTCTAACTGTTTTTTAAAAGCCCGCTGCTGCGGATCACGTGGCATGCAATTTCGCAGTACTCGGTGTTGAATCGAATCTGTGGAAATGTTCGTGTCAACTTAGCACAGCAACTTATTCTGGAGTGACACCTTCTATAAGGAACAGGGATAATATCTTCAAACGACTATCTTCATAAATATCAGATTCGGATTTAGTTTTTGGCATTAGAACCCATGTATATTTCTCTAATGGGTCCAGAGATTCGTTATTTTACTCCGTGTTTTTTATATGTGAATTTGTGAAGTCCTGCACTTGACAGGAGTTTCTGCTTGCTTTATTGTTGACTCCTTTCTATGGGCACCCACCATGGATGTGTCTATGGAGCACACGAAAATTCAACACCCCGCAGCGCTTTGCTGCACTATACAATCCGGTAGGGACAATATGCCCGACTATGCTGAATGAATGTTCTGGAATGCGACTGTTTTTCATGCTATAGGCATGATCTAGCCGGTAGAGCAGTGTGGACGTATTTGTAGGCTCTTTTAAAGAGCACGCCTACATCTGTCACCTCGCTCATTCTTGCTAATGGTATTTTGCATTATCTGATATTTGAACTTTAATATACGTCAATAGATTGGTTGTTGTATATGTCAGCTACGTAGTTGTCGCAAACTTCTGGATACGTATATCGAATCTAAATTCTCCCTTCCCTCATTATCTATCCGGATAGTTTTGTTGTGATTGTATGGCACTCAATCTTCGCCACATGATGTTTGTAAAATGCGATGATGATGATGATGATAGTGCCAAAGTCGTCAAATCTGTGGATCTTGAACGTTTTGATACAAGAAAGTAGCAATGGTCAACTCACTCTTCCGGTATGTCATCCAGGACGAAACTAAAGTGTAAGAAGGCGAGTGGTAGATAGATGAACATCGTTATCATGATCAAAATTATTGCCCTCAGTCGCATCTCGAATTCCCCGGGAATCTGCAATGAAAAGTACTCCCTCAATACACTATTTCGATCTCGTATTCTCATAGAAGAATCCATTTGGGTTGCAAGCCACAAAAATACCCACATTTGTCCAGCAATCCAAACTAGTTGACCCTCGTGTAACACCATCCTTAAGGCATTTGGAATCGGTAACAACGGTTTTACACGTGCTGCTTTGGATGTCATTGTCATGGAGCTACGTTGACCAACACTTCGACGAATAGCTTGCCAGCTCTTATGAATCATAGCCTGTTCTTGTTCGTGAGCCAATGCAGCCGTCATTTTAATCAGTTGTGTAGAATAACTGCTTGGAAATCCCACATTCAAATCGGTCTGAGAAAGTCGCGAGAGTTGGGCCACCACTTCAGATTCATTATTCAACGATACGTTATCTTCAAGCAAGATTGAGTTCTGTTCCTGCGTTTCATCAGCCTTTTGTTCTTTGAAATCTGATGAATATTCTTTCCAATCCGCGTCAACATCTGGTTTTTCGTTCTCGAAATGTACTGCTTTACCAGCCATTGCTTGATCGATTCACTTTATTGATTTGTTAACAGAGTTCGAACCTGTGTGTAGATCACGTGTACATCTGCTACGAGGATGTAATTAAATTAGTGGGTCTCAGAAACTTGAGCAGAGCTGTCTTTCCAAGTAATACGCTTCTTGCCAACCCCTACAATGATGGTGCCATCTACCGCTCTCAATGTGGCCAATTTCGCGCTTAAATTGCTTGTTAACACCTCAATATATCGTCTATTTTGTGTTTGTATCACTTTCGTTGCCATGGTGTCAATGGTATGTATCACATATGGCGTATGATGCAGGTTGATGTGTGTACTCATGCACCATTTCCCGCGAATGGTGTGGTTATTGTGTAATGTCTATATGTCGTAATCGTATGAAAGTTTTCACATCTCAGCGGATAATTAAGGTTATAGATGATAATTAATCATTCCATTTACATGCGACCGAAGTGACATTTATCTGTTGACCGTAGTTAGAGTAAAATGGATTCATCACCTGGAGTTCAGTTACAGAACTTTTTTCTCGTTTGCGTATTGTTTCTCAAATGATATTTTTCAGTACATGGCGTCTCTCTTGATAAAAAGGAAACATCTGAGTCAATCAGGTGAAGTGTTTTTAATGATATGTGACAAGACATCTCCACGCTAACCTGACCACCAATGACAAAGGAGGATGGCCAAACTTGTTTTGACTCACTGCCCTTCGGATACGTTAACGATGACCTCACATTCTTTTTGGTAAATTCCAGGGGAGGAGCGAAGCTTGCAGCTTATTTTCAAAGAGAAATTAACCATGTTCCACCCCGATCTTCACACGCGATATTCCGCTGACTCCCATCCTCATTGAGCTTTGATCTGTAGCTAAAACATTACCACCAGAGGTCACTTTTACATTGATCTGACCAGGTTTTTATCGCAACATTATTCACTTCATTCTTATGCCTTTCTTTGTTTGCAGATGTTTACTTGCCATCAGGCGTGCACCCCCATGCGTACAATTTGAAAACACTTTCTCTTGTCTATGGCTCTAAATATTTGGTAAGTATTTCTCTTTAACATTTTCTCGTCTTTTGCTCGCAAATCTAACACACACATGACGACCGGTTTCTTGCTGCTCACATTCACTGGATGTGAACATTACTTTCAGGATCTGTGTTGATCAACTGTTCGTATTCTCATGATTTGCCGTCAATTTGCAATGATGTGCAATCGTGTGCTGCGCGGCTAACGCCGTGCTAAATTGAGTTGCCACTGGTAGTGAACTGCATGCTGAAACACGCTGGGATTTCACTTCCATTTCTATTTTCTTTGATATCTATCTAGGCCTTGGCAACCTGACAGTATCTTTGCCCACGTGCAGTCTTTGACTGTGCGGCACTTTGCCTGGATCAGGCTTATGCTTTCATGCACATTTTTCGCTTTGGCCGATGGCTTTGCGTGTTGAATTGATGCACTGCGTTCGAGTTTTGCGTGTGCCAGTTCGCTATTATTGCTGTCTCGGTCGTCTTTTTGGACATGACTACAGACTTTCGTACATTCAGTGAAAACGTTAGTCCAAGCACAACTGTTCAAAGGTTTCGTACATGGTTTGCCACCGGTAGTGAGCTGCGTGCGAGTACACGCTGGAGTCTCACTGCTATTGCTATTTTCCTTCCCCTTAACTGTCTAGGCCTGGGCAACCTGACAGTATTTTAGCCCCCCCCCTCAAATTTGTGAAAAATATCAAAAAATCAAAAATCGACATGTTTAGATCGAAACAATGGACAAAAATAATTCCCCGTCATATTGACCGTTTTCTTTTGCTCGGCATTGCCGGGGTGGCCTCTGTTCATTGGAAATGATGGGAGAGAAGATTATAAGTGATAGATATATCTTCTATATATATATCTATATATATATATATATATTATATATCTTATATATAAGATATTAGAATATATATATATATATATATATATAATTATATATATCTATCTATAACATTATATATATTTAGCCTCGTGCAGTCTCTGACTGTGCGGCACTTTGCCTGGATCAGACTTGTGATTTCATACATACATAATTTTCATCCTTGTGAGACGTTTGCTGCCGATTTGTCTCCCAAAATTAACGTTGCATCGAGAATTATCTCTTCAGTCCCCGTGAGATCTAGTATGCCCATGGTTAGTCAAAACAAGAGATCTTCTATTTTCGTTACATGAAACAACTAGTTTGTTTGAGATTTGTTGTGTTGGGATGCTTTCAATTGGAATTGCTATAAAAGCTGGGACGTGAAACTCGCACGGTAGCTATCGTGGTGATTTCGTTTTACTCATTCAAGAGTTTCACGTTCTGCGACCGTCCCATCGTAAGTGGTGTGCACACTCATTATAAATGTAGGCTTTCACGTAAGTTTTCGTTGAGAATTTTAGATAGACAACTATCGAGATTTTGATATCCTCGTCATGATGTCTGAGCAGTAATAAAGCCATCCTTGAACAAAATACAATTGATTGATATCAGACAGAATTGGTTTTTTTTACCGAAGAACCTGTGGCGATACTTTTCAAGAAAAATTAATTGAAGTGTGCGTACAGCAAAATTGTTCAGCAAAACTAAATTGCTGTTTGCTCTATTGTTCACTGAATCTTGACTCTTCTACCTTCCCGTCCGTAAGCATACGTTGTATTAACCAAACGGTACATCTTTGACATGCAACACCGATTGCGCCGACTGCTTTTCTGAATCTTCGATTCAATCAGCCTCCCTGTTTTATGCCTCCTTTTTAGTGGAATTTCATCATCTAAGGGGGCCATGTTTCGTTACAAGACAGTTATGCTGCCGTATTCGGCAATATTCGCAATTACTGCCGTGCAATCTTGATTAATTTCGAGTTGTATGAGTAAAAATATGTCCCATAATACTAAAGGCAGTCTGGTGCAAACGCTTTAATCTGAAGCCACATACAATTCGCTGGACATTCTGCCGCCAACTATGTTTCCTTAATTTTGCTGAACGCTGGTTTCCTCGCTTGGCGAATCTCAGCCTACCATGCGATATTTGATCATTCTGCATACTTGCAGGTGGACATATCTTACCGCTTGGGACTGGGCTTCACAGTCTCGCTGGGATTCAGTCCCACTCTTCAACACATTGCTATTCCACCCGACCCCCACACAAATGTGGATTCGAACCCGCACATGGTTATTCAAAATCATCTGGAGAATTTGCTCAACACATCGAACTCTCTGAACCTCTTCACCAAAGTGAGTTTCGCGATTCGTTTTATCTGCCATTTTGTGCGCTAAAGATGTCATGTAGATATTTGCCGTCTCTCGAATCATTCAGGCGTGCATCTGTTAGCATTTCGTTGTCGTGTTTAGGTTGCTTGTGCATACGTGTGCTGTCACAATGACGATGCTTGTGTTGTGGTATTGCCAGAGTGCTTGAACATATACAGAAATAATTACTATTATTTTTGAGAGTGCAGGGAGCATTCTATTGCAGTTCTTTCCACATGATAACGGTAAACCTGTAAGTTAATCGAGTTATTCGAAAGCAACAAGCATATCGCACGACTAATCCATGTATCAGCCGATTTTATTCGACATACCATTGTGGATCGACGCTCCCTTGAATGTGGCAAACTGATCAGAGTTATTTCATCAGATATTGCATGGCCTGCACATGAGTTCCCTATAATTCGTGGATCTCACTCTTCCACGCGATGTGTTTTATCTTTTCCCCGAACGAGAAACGAATAAATCTTTCTTCTGTAATTTACCTCGCCTAATGGCAAGTTGACCATTCAGTTGCCGTTTGTGGTCTGAAAAAGAACCTTTAAATGGAAATCTCTGTTCACATTTCGCAACCCAAAACATCCCTCCGAAATGTCGGTTCAAAAATTCTGAACCGAACATAATTTTCAGTATTATGCTTTCCCACATTATGCCAACGAATCACCAGCACAAGAAATGCTATCAGATATCCCAATGTTGGGATTGCGTGGTTATTGAAAATAATCTTCGAAAATAGCAGTTGGGAGCATTTGAGTCTGCATCCCCATTCAGACCCGGACTAAGTTGGTGTGGACTAACGTAACGACTAGCGACAACCGAGGAACAATAGAATCGGAATGTTGGATTTGGTCCTAGTTCCATAGGTCACCAAGCGAAGTTGAGGGCTAATGCAATTGTGGGAGATCAGTTTCTACGTTGAACAAACGTGGTATCTCTGTTATCAACTTCTTCCTTGAAATTGGCTATTTATACGCATGTAAATTTTCTCTTGTTATGCAGGCCTTGTTGTATACACTTCCATTTATGTGCGCGATCGAGCCATTGCAGGATCGGACTCTTTCTAATTCTGGATTGAAAGTACGTCATTCGTTTTCCGTGTGGTCAATAAATTGTCTGATGTATTTTTGTCTCGTTGTCTACTTATTAGTAAACGAGCAAAATGTTTACGTACTTTCACAAGTGAGATCTGATATTGTTCACATGAAATCTGTGTCGTCACCATTAATAGTAATATAATAATATAACTTCAGTATTATTGGTAATGGCTTCCGAGTAATGGTAGGTATGCAATCAACAAGATAGTTGAAGTAGAGATCTCCATTGATATCGATCCCGCGGTCGGGTATCCTGCTTGCCGAAATACCTCCACGTGGTTCCAGCTGGGTGGGCTCGGTTCTCCGAGCTCAGCGAAAGGTTCGGCGGTGGTGTCTGAGGGTGTGGTGGGTTTTCAGCCTGGCAAGCGTTCTCCCTATAAAAAGCCACAAAAATCCAATGATGACATCACGACGCGGCGGATGTGACTCGCCGCTCCAAAAGTCACTGCCCCTTGTCCTATCCAAGGACATTGTATGGTGCACAGGCAAAAACTGAAGTCACCAACCTATCAACGGGGTTATCGGGCTCCGAACTGGAAATTCCCAGAAAAGGGCGTATGAACCGCTTCGTCGGTCACCGGCCACCGATAGGTGCGAACCTCTCTCGCTCCACTGCCTTATGGGTAAAGGCTCGGGGTGGGACCCCCTAAACGAAATCTCCCCTACTTCGGTGTAGGCAACCGGGTAGTATCATGCCTACGTTCAACGATGCCGATGACAACGCTTTGTACCCCCCTTCTCGCTTTGTACAGCTTATGTTTATGTTGAACGGATATATCTGTATCAGATTGTGCAAAATAATAATCTAATAATAATAATAAACGCGAAATTAGTATTCAACCTGCCAGACTTTGGAATGTAAAGTCTCCTAATCGGACCAACAGTTCAGCCTCTCGTTTTAAAAGATCTCTTCCATGGCTATTTCGTAAGTTTAACTCAGAACTCAACCAGACATTACCCGAAATAGAAATAGCAATCAGAAACCGTTGCGATTCGTAGCCCAATACCAAAAGCAACTGAAAAGAGATGCTAATAATAATAATAATCTCGTGGAGAAGCGATAACATTTTCAAGAGCGGAATTTATACACATTACGAACCTTTTCCTTTCGATTGCAGATTTGAGACCACGATCAAGCCAGAGTCGTCCGGCAAGGTTGGAAAGATGCTACAGAGTAAATAGATCTAAGTTGAGCACGTGGTTAAGGAAGCACTTGAAATTAAAACCACAAGAGAATAGTGATAAGCTGATATATAAAAATATGAGAGAAAATATTAAGCAAACTTCCAATGTTAGGCTTATCGGAAATGTTGGGCGAGGTGGTAGGGTTGGACTACGCAAACTTTCACTTATGAGGCCAAAGGGCACAGAAAGAGAAAACCAATGTGTCAACAGCAATGCGCACAAATCAAAAGCATGGAGTCAGGCAAAGTGTTGCAGAGGCATAGATTGCAAGTGTGGTGAGACGCTGTCGGGTTGTGCAGGCCCAAACAGATGTACGTATGTATGAAAGCACAAGCATGATCCAGACAAAGTGCAGCACAGTCAGAGACTGCGCGTGGGCTAAGATGCTGTCAGGTTTCCCGGGGCCTAGACAGATGAGAAAGAAAATAGCAATAGCAGTGAGAGTCCAGCGAGTTTCCGCATGCCGATGGAGAATCAATTTAATACAGTGCTAGCCGTACTTTACTTTTCCTTTTGTGCGACTATCTCCTCCTGGTGGATGAGTCGGCTTCAATAAAGATTATTTGGAATTTGGGTACAAAGCGGCGTCCCCAGCACCACTCGGCGTTTGTTCGAGTCAGCTTCTATAGCCTTTGCACAATCAAGTGTGAGCTGCAAGGCAGCAGGGAGTTACCAGAAAGAGGCGGTGTGAACCAACTAACCGTCCACCAGACTATTCCTAGATTTTTCCTTAGGGTTTTCTCCCGAAGCCTTTCCGCGATCGTATATCCCGCAAGGCAGCGGAGGTTGAAAATCAGGGATTTCCTTCCATTAGATGAAATGTCCTTCCAAGCTAACGAGCTCCATCTGCCCGAAGCAAACTGGTTTTCAGGCGCCAGTCACTCGCCATCGCCCCTTATCCTGTTGGTAAAAGCAGTTTCTCCGAGCCACTCGTGTAGGCCAGAAGCTGGACTTGGTTGTCAGAGGCTATTTGAGACGTGCGCCATATGGGATCATTTTATGAACAGTGGGAGCTTTCCCCACTGCTATGACAACCTTTGGTAGCCGTACAGCACGATTGCACATCCGTGCCGTGATGTACAATTCACCAGATTCTCGCGTACGACTCACTACCTTTGGCACTGCGATAGTAGCGTATGAATAGCATACAAACGTAAATTCGCTCAATGACCAGAGTAATGCTCACATATTTGTCATACAACATTATTGTATTATTACAAGGGCGGTATATCCGAAGAATCGAACCAGAAGAATAGATCATCATCATCAACAAAATTAAACAGGTAAGAGCATTTTATCTGTACTTTCATAGTTGCTTGTAGGCGTGATACTACCCGGTTGCCCAGATCGACATGAGGAGTAGCTTAGAAGGCCCCACCCGGAGCATTTGAGTAAAACGCCTAAAGCACAAGGCAGTGGGTTGAAACTGTGTTTGTCTGACCTATATCCATCGACATTCCTAGTAGGGGTAGCTCTGTTGGCGCCGAAGGACACTACCCAGTTTAACTTAATGATTAACGGAGGTACGCAAACCATTGAACCACATTAAGGTCCAGTCTCAGCGCGACGAATGGATGATAGACGATAACAAACAGGGCTCAGAAGTGAGTGAATAATGGACCCACACTATGTCTTAGTAGTAATATGGGACGAAATATGAATTGTGAGATATTTGTATAATTCGATCTCAACTTTCACCATGTGACATGAACTTGCAAACGACCATTAGAAATGAGACTGTCGCCACATAGACGAATATAATAATTGTAAAGAGCAAAACGATTAATATTAGATAAAGCCGGATCTTTCAAGTGTGCAAGGCAGAAAAATAAGTGATAGTAATCACGTGGTGAGCCAAGCAACGCACTAAGAAAAACAAATAACGCACAGCGTCAAAAACACACATCATAAATGAAGACGTATCCTACAAATCACTCAACACATACCTGCTACACAGGTCCCAGCTTGATTCCAGAACATTTGCCCATATAATCATGCGACCGAGATGCTTCGTCTTCAGCGCCGAGAAATAGTCAGACCAAGCGAAACCGTCTGGGAGCTGATCTGGGCGGCCGCATGCTTGCAGAGAGAATGATGGAGCAGAGGAAGCTGCCAACGATCGGTGTAGACAGTTAAGTGTATCCTAAAAACAAACGATCAAATGTTGTCACCGTAATGAAATTCTGAGCTTAGACATGGCACATGCAAGAGGCGTGAACATAATGTTATATCTTACTATAGTAGAACCCAAGCAATAATTACCCAAAAAATCTTCACTATTTACTAACTAAACCCAACACTACGCGTAGCAAGAACAAAGTCAGACCCTTCATGCAAAGAGATTTACCGTCTCTGACCAAAGGCCCATTAGGCTGTGGCTCGCCTGTATTTATACGCTGTTTCGGGCGAAACACAATATGGCCGACAAATAGACCAATCAGAAACGAGAATTATAAATTCAAAGGGTTTTAAAGGCTATAATGAGTTTTTGAGTAAAACAATAATATTTCCTCAACACATAACGAAGAGGGTGTTAAGCGCATTAGTGGAGAGAGTCTATTAACAACTTTGAGAGGTCAAAAAACATCACCCGATGGCATAACGCAATACAACACGCCAAAAAGACCAACAACGGCAATCGCAAGCACAAAAGCAACCGGGTTACGAAAGAGAACGCAATCGATGGTTTCATTTTTGAGTATTGCGGATAACGTTTTGGCAAACTATCAATATCAGCATATGATCACTATTTCAAGTCATGCGATCCTGACCT
>JACCGJ010000848.1:4944-21226 GCA_013407085.1 Atriophallophorus winterbourni
CTTTATTCAGTGCCTCCAAACTTAACATGCAATAGCAGCTTCTTCCCAACTCGTAGGGTCAATGTAAAGAGCTTTTATAATTCTTTTGCGAACGTCTTTTACTGCTAGTGCGGTCTGTCGAAAAATCGATTTCGTGGTTTCAACTCGCCACCACCACTGCGCAGGTAGCAGTGTTAAATTAGTTTACCAGTTGCACAACAGGCTGCTTGCGGGAACAGCTTTGAGTCCCACTGTCAATATCTCTTCCTCGTGCGACTGACATTATCTTAACTAGGCTATGCCATGCATGGCAGTGGCTTTACCTGACTAAAATCTTTTGAGTTATTTGAACTTTTCGCTCATTTTAAACTGAATTAATTCATAGTGTGGCCAAGGGTCATAATATTATCATCATTTATACCTTGTATGATGGAGATGAAGCACAAGCCTGCGTCCAGGCAAAGTGCGCAAGCAGTCTGAGACTGCACGTGGCTAAGATATTGTACCTTGCCAGCTTTAGGACAGATATGAGAAAAGGAAACAGAGAATACCTTGCATGCACGGATGTGCAATCGTTGCAGCAGTATGTGGTGGGGCTAACAGTGCCTAATTGATTGGCCAACGGTATTGAGCTGCATGCTGAACCATGCTGGAGTCTCATTACCATTTCTATTTAACCCCTCATATCTGTCTAGGCCTGGGCAACCTGACAGTATCTTAGCCCACGTGCAGTCTCTGACTGTGCGGCACTTTGCCTGGATCAGGCTTGTGCTTTCATACCATACCATAAATCCACGTTACATAACTGCTTGTCGCTCACATATCCCGGGCTTCTGACACCATGTTTGATTGGCCATGTTAATGTTCATATTTTTGTTCTGTTTGTTACTCACTAAATAGTTCCACTTTTTGCTTCGTAGACGGACTTCAGTGAAGGCGAATAAGTGTTCTGTAGTGTCATTACTATCTTTTTAAAGCACCAAGGTTTACAGTTGAACCTTGTGTTCTACAATGAACCCCCTTACCCACCACGACGTATTTTTTTATTTCAGAGTTTGAACTACTCACGGCACAAGATTCAACTCGTCTGTTTCATCTGATTGCCTCATTTTCTCGCGTTGATTCTCCCTACCGAATTTTTGGCGCGGGTAAGTATTCTCCTTTGGGCGCAATCGGACACCCCATCTGGTTATATCTCCGCTTCTTATCCAACGCTAGTCTCTTAGACTGTATAATTGGAATAGGCAAGCCAAAGAATCAAACGCTATTTCACCCACTCTGAACGTGGACTGAGTGTCTTTCAGGTTGCCGAGGTGCCGTGAATTCTCGTTTACCAATAATTTCCAGTGACAAAAGTGCTACAGAATTGCACACTTCAATCACGCATGCCGAAAAATGTCCAGCATTCAATTGAAGCAGATTTGATGTTTGCCAACACTATCGAGCTGCGTATGGAAACACGCTTGAGTCTCACTACTATACGCACGAATGTGCAATCGTGCAGCATTTCTGTGCTGTGCGGCTAACATCGTGCTAAATTGATTGGCCACGGGTAGTGAGCTGCATGCTGAAACACACTGGAGTCTCACTACAAATTCCTGTTCTTTTTTCTTCCTCATATCTGCCTAGGCCTGGGCAACCTGACAGTATCTTAGCCCATGTGCAGTCTCTGACTGTGTGGCACTTTGCCTGGATCAGGCTTGTGCTTTCATACCATATTAATACGATACCACTACCATTTTATCTTTCATTTATCTCTCAAGGCCTGAGCAACATGACAATATTTTAGCCCATGAGCAGTCTATTTCTGTGTGGCACTTTACACGGATCAGGCTTGTGCTTTCATACCGTGCCATGCTTTCCTTGATGTTGATCCCATAATCAATCACATTTAACCTGAAATCAAGGTAGGCGTCGATTTTCTGTGCTGATATTTAACGCTATATCAGCGTTCTCGAGGGCGAGCACTATATGTTTCGGTCAGGCAATGCATTTGCAGTTACCTCTCCGATTTTCGGCACTTTGTCCCTTTTTAAATTTGAGGAAATCCACTAGAGGGATGCACTTGCCTTACGGTGGTCGAAAGACATTCGCTCGCTGTCATCATGATGAAGCACAAGTCTGGAGCCAGACAAAGTGCCAAGCAATATGAAGCAGGAAAAGCAGATAAGCAAGCGCGTGGAAAAGGGAAAGCAGGCAAGCAGAATATGCAAAAGCAAATGCACAAAAAAGCAGCTTGTTTTTGTAGTTTCACTGCGATTTTTTGTTTTTGTATTTTTATGTAAAATAATACTGAATAAAAAAATTATGACACATAATAAAATACACTGGCGCCACTGACTTTGCTGAAAATTCGTGAACACGAATAAAGTCATTCTTCTTCTTCTTCTTCAATACGGAATCCGCCAACTGAGCCTAGCGCTACGGTGAGTTTCTTCATCCCAACGCGCCACGTCATGGACTGGCCACCCGATCTTTTCTCCCAGCTTCTGTCAGGCTTTGCGAATAAGGCGCGGTACGGTAAACAGTGAGTAGGCATTCTTAAAACATGTCGCTCGATGTGCTGTGTCTTGTGTAAATTAAAGGGCGAGCCACATCCGCTACTATCATAGCCGATTTTCGGTTCCACGAAATTAGAATTATGACGTTAATTAATGTGTCTCGTTCTGAAAAAGGTTTGAAAATTGTTCGTTTTGCAAAGTTGTACCTTCAGATTCGAAAAAACATGACAATGTTGGTCGATCAACTGCACTTATTTCAACGGTGCCTGTTATTTTACCGGTCATTCTCCGTATCCGGTGTAATTCTGAGTCTCTTGACATGTGCGCAGCTGTTTACTTTTCGCGCGGCTCACCGTTTTTATCGATTGCGAGTGTCACGTGAGCCAATGGTGAGAGCCTTGTAGCTTTTACATATCTGAGAGACTTCCCTGGTCGGTTTTATAGGGTACAAATCGCTAGTATTTGTTTTATTAACACTGAGACGCGGTGCTGATGATTTGGTGTTAAACTCGACTATCACAAGCCTTTCCATAGTTTATGTATTCTTTTTACATGGCTCGATCTCTTGACGTGCTGGTTGTAGCTATTTAATGGATTCTGAGCGGCTCAGAACTTTTGAAAGTAGTTCTATCAAAGTATGTACACTAGCCTGTTTTTTTCAGCACAGCAGACACCTCACGACCGCTTTCGTACTGTTTGCACTCGTTAGGCAACTGCAGCAGTGATTTAGATTTCTTGTGCTTTTCCGCAAAATTTCAATTCAGTATTCTCTAGTGCGTTTTCCCCCCTGGTTTACCTGATGCCACTTACGTTCTCTCCACTGCCAGGCAATCGAAAGTCATTGAAAGAAATACCGGAACAAAACGGCACCAATATTTATGAACTGTTGAAAAAATACCGGGAGACCACTTATTCTGCGGATCGCATGACTTTGGCTGTCCAATCTCGCGGTAAGCGCGTCGGAATACACAATTTACTTAATGCGCTACAAACAGCATTCGCTTGCACAAAGAATTCAACGTTGTAGTTATTTGTAACTGTATCCACTGCCATTCCCGTTTTCTTATCTGTCTAGACTTGGGCAACTTGGCAGTATCTTGGCTCACGTGCAGTCTGTGACTGTACGACAGTTCGCCTGGATCAGTCTTGGAATGTTATTCATAAACATACTATACCCTTCAATGCACGGTGGTACGGACCAGACTTGGTTACCGTTTCTATAGTAAACTAAGATCCATCTGCCAGTTCGGATTCACTAAAGTAGTTTGTTGCTCACTGCTTGTAATTATTGATTCTTCTTTTGAGACCTTCAGCCTATCCTCCGTTTTCATTCTGTTCTCTCGTGTTTTTGGAGCTCATGTTGTATCGTAGATAAAAAACCGAGTCGGGTGTAGATTATTCCGATCGTACGTCACCTTTTCATTCACCAATTTGATGGGCCACTGAGTTGCCGCATGCACCATTTCAAAGGATCATTTCTAGGACGAGATTTTGTTATAAAATATTCATTTGCATGCTTTTCCGTCATTCACACCCCACGACCGGTTTCGTGCTGTTTGCACTCATCAGGTAGGGACAGTAAGATCAGGATCCGCATGCGCTCGTTATGTTCATTCGAATGTTTGTCAAACGACTTCTTCTTCACTGCGTTTTAGATACACTGGACACCCTCGAATCTATGGTTCGCGCAATATTCTCCTCAGTCCCGACAAGGTAAGACGCTACTTCGTTGCACCTATATACCTTTTTACTTGCCTTTGACGCTAATAATATCTCTACTCATTTCTTTTCCGAAGCGGGATTCCGTCGCCTGACTTTTCAAGATTTGCCAATTCTTTCGACACAAAATTGTTCAGACGCTTTCATCGAGGTGGGTAATTTCTATTTTGACATGTTTTCGTTATTATGTTCGGGTTGTAATCGGTTGATTCATTTTTATTCATGCTTCTTTCGCTGCATTCCACTGTTGGCGAACCCAGCGCAGTCGTGACAGGTTGCCAGAAGGAATCCCCTTACTACACAACAACTTTCGGCAGCGGTAGGACTGCACAGAGGGCTTTAAGAATCACTGCGGGATCACTTGTTGACGGGAGCAAGAACAAAGCGATAACTTTCCTGGAGAGTTGTGTCAAGTGGTGCTGGGGACATCACTTGTACACTATCCCCAAGAAACTTCATGATGATGTCTCAATCCGAGACATCAATGAAGCCGGCTAATCCACCCGTGGAGCCAGCCGCACAAAAGTAAGTAGTAAGTGGAGAGTTGTGTGCTGAGGAATGGCGTTCCGTGAGAAACCGGCTAATTATTCGCCAAAATCAATCGTATAAAGCTACCACTTCTGTGTAGATGAAACACAACCTAACTTAGTAGGGGTTTCGCCCAACTCTACATCCCCAATACCTAAAGTGATGCCAGCACGACAACTTTCATTACCATACGTCAAGTGCACCATCCCACAATATAGTGCTCTTTAAATTAAAGAATTAGTTGAGCGTTGCAAATTAACCTTCTGGGTAACTAAGGAAATGTGTTTATTTGGCCAGTGTGACCAATTTAGTTGCACTTTTGGTGGAAGTCAAGCCAGTATCTGCTCACAATTATGGCCGACGTTTTCTCGATGTAACTATAAAACGATTTTTTCGGTTTCTCTCCAATCCCATAAATCGTGTGTTCAAAAATACCTGACTGCTCACGTTATTAGTTTTTTATTCTGTTTTGTTTTTATTTACGCACAGTTTGTCCTCTGGGTGATCGGGAAAAATTGCGTGTCGTTTGGTCCCTGCCCTCCATGCTTGCTCATTATGAGTACGTTTTATTTCAGCTCTCACTCACGTGACTTCTAATCCCATCTCGTTTTCCCACGGATTCCTTCTTGATAGCGACTGTGCATTCGTTTTTTGCAGTTGATTTACATCAACATACTTAACTGACATCTAGTTTAGCTTTTACAATCATCCAATCAAACAGTCGTGCATAAGGGTTCAGCGTTTATTGAAAAATAAACAACACAGCTGAGAATACGTGGATCGTATCATGATATTGTTTGCGGAATATGCTGGCACCGCTTTAATAGCTTTGCGTAATCAGACAGCCAAATATCTACGGATGTGCAATCGTGCAGTATTTCTGTGCTGTGCGGCTAACACCGTGCTAAATTGATTGGCCACCGGTAGTGAGCTGCATGCTGAAACACGCTGGAGTCTCACTATCATTTCTATTTCCCCCTCATATCTGTCTAGGCCTGGGCAACCTGACAGCACCTTAGCCCTCGTGCAGTCTCTGACTGTGCTGCACTTTGCCTGGACCAGGATTGTGCTTTCATACGTACATACATTATGAAATACAGTCGTTTTTAAAAGCTCTACTTCATGGGGATTTGATATTAAGAAGTCGACCTTAAAGTAGAGTGCATATGTCATACAAATATTCCGTAAAAAAGATGTGAAACCTCTTGACGTTGACCCTACAAAGTGCAAGCATCCACCTCTCAGCCACTCAGTGTAAAGCGTCACCTTTAAGCTGAAGAGGAGCGCGTAATGCTCTCAGCGGCTTAGTGGAAATCACAGCCGGACAGACGGTACAAATGGACCAAGCACCGCTTATCGGGGGCGATTGTTACTACCGAAATGAACGGTATGCTCACATGAGATATTTTACAGACGAAAATCACCATGTGTTTGAAATGTACATCCTCAGAAGGGACATCACGCAAGGAGGCATATTGTGAAATCATGGGTCCGTATTAAGAGGTTTCCATTCTCGTTGCACTGTACTTAATCATTACAAGCAGCGGTGACCGTTAGGTGAGTGAATAAGATAACAATATCCCATACCCTATGAGTTTCCTTCGATAAACTTTGTTTCACAGAATTCGCACTAGCGTTCAGACTTGTTCAATGACGATTTAGATTTGTAGTTGACCTCACTTACTCAAATGTTGTTTGAGAATGATATTCCCGTTTTGTTTCGCCACAGATCGAACCCCCTATCGATACTCAGCTCGCTGATTGGCCACGAAGGCGTCGGCAGTGTGATGGCACTTTTGAAAGAAGAGTAAGTGAACTTGTATGTGACATGGTGGCCTTAATCCATCGTACCGGTAAACTTAATATCATGGTATCTTTTATCATTTCACACAACCTTGTTTGCGTTTTTGAATGTAAGCATCTGATGTCAGCGGTAGTATGTTTTGATAGGGTTCTAAATCGAGTTATTGTACCTGCTAGTCTAATTTGCGCGTACGAAAGCGGAAGCTCATGAGGGAACGAAGTCTGGTAGATTGCGAGCGTGCTTAGAACGTCTCATTTTGTCACCATTTCTCTCAATCTCGCCAGCACATGCTTCTGAAAAGGACGCGAGCTCGTTGCAAATTGGTACCCAGCAACGGTACATAGTCCCAAGACATCCTCTACATTCGATAACCAAGTTTTCACTTGACACTTCCACCGCGGCAGTAAAACTGTCGCGCACGAGATTTATGCACGTTCAGTCTGTTCCGCGGATGAATTGCAGTCCTTGCGGTTGGATGCAAACGGCAAGCCATGGTTGGTCGCTACATCACACCAAAATGGTAGCATGATATACTTTACTTTTACTTTTGTGCGATCATCTCCTCCTTGAGGATGAGTCGGCTTCAATGAAGAGTCTTGGGAATTTGGGTACAAAGCGGCGTCCCCAGCACCACTCGGCGTTTGTTCGAGTCAGCTTCTCTAGCCTTTGCACAACCAAGTGCGACCTGCAAGGCAGCAGGAAGTTGCCAGAAAGAGGTGGTGTGCACCAACTAACCGTCTACGAGACTCTGCTCCAGATTTTTCCTAAGGGTTTTCTCCCGAAGCCTTGATATGCTTGATCAATTTATCGTCCGCCAGAGATTACCTTACTTCCATGACATCAATGATGGTACAATTATAATGATCATCAATCTTGTGACCTTAGTGGCCATGTCCACCATCTATATAAATAATATAGTGCGGACCGCAGGTTGCTAAACACGTATTTTGACCTGAAGAGTGAACCCTGTTCTGGGGACCATGCGTGCCTTTGACGTCTTTAGCATAACCTTTAGGTCGCAGGACATTCAGTCAGAGAACCGTGGATAGATAACATGAGGTCGTTGCGCCCATTTTATTCATCTGCATTTGTATTGTTATCAAATCCCACGCACGTTTTATACGCTTTGTTTCAGGAACCTGGCTGTCTCGCTCGCTTGTGGCGTCTCCGTGAAGTCCGATTTCGATTGCACGAGTTTTTGCACATTGTTCACCGTCTACATCACATTGACCGAGCATGGAAGCGAACGGGTGTTTGATGTGAGTCCACCTCGTTTCAACAGTTGATCTGTTTCACCATTCTGTTTGTAAATCGGGTAACCTTATGTGGCCATGAAACTAACCTTCGAACGCAATTGGTGAGATCAGTTTTTGGTTGTCGTTTCCCCTCTGACGCAGAAACTTTGCCAGACCAAAGGTGGTAGTCTGAATAGGAAACGTACTCCATCCACCACCTATAATTGGCCCTAATACTAAGTAACCTATTGGGATCCTAAGTGTGCCAAGTCACATGAACAAAGATCAAGCGCACATGTACACGATTATACTGATGTGGCAAATGTGATTAAAGCTAAATGGCATTGCTATTTGCCACAATGTCAACCGACCTTGACTAAGTTCACGCTGTGTTGCGTCAATAGATCCACTCTTTGATTGCATGATTTCTATAAGCTGTTTAGCGCCCTGACTATGACCATTGATCTGACGAAAGGTTACCCCAAAACTGCTTTAACCGATTACGTTCAAGTTTCATTTTCATGGCAATGATTCGTCTATCGGTCCCAAACATTTCTCGTTACATTGTGTAGTACTTCATCTGTGTCTGATCGCGAGGTTGATGCTGATCAATCGTCGCGCGCAACGAAATCTCGCTTTCTCTATTAGTTTGATCTTTGTGGTATGTAAGAACGGGTTTTGTAGCTCTGTTTTTCGCTGCATTCTTAAGCACTCTTGTTTTTCTCACTCTTGCTAGTGTCTTGCATTTTCGGCTTTCTTCTCAAAACCCACAAAGGGCATATTATCTACGTTATGATACGCTATTACTTTTTGAACGGGTGTACAGTCGTGCAGTACTTCTGTGCTGTGTAGCTAATACCATGTTAAATTGATTTGCCTCCGGTAGTGAGCTGCATTGTGAAACACGCTGGAGTCCCACTATCATTTCTTATTTTTTACTTTTGTGCGACTATCTCCTCCTGGAGGATGAGTCGGCTACAATGAAGAGTCTTGGGAATTCGAGTACAAAGTGGCACCACTTGGCGTTTATTCGAGTCAGCTTCTTTAGCCTTTGCACAACCAAGTGCGACCTGCAAGGCAGAACTACCATTTCTATTCAATTTTCATTCGTATATCTGTCTAGACTCGGACAACCTAACAAAAATCCACGTGCACTTTATAACTGCGGCTAGATCAGGCTTGTGATTTCACACATACATGCTATTATTTGTAATTTTATCGTTATCTTCGTAAACTACGATATTTTCCACGATCTTAGTAAACCGCATGTTTGTCGCTCATACAGGTCTGTCGGATTTTGTTTGAATATCTGACCATTCTAAGGGAATCTTGTGCGGCGTCCATATCCTCCGAATCGATCGATCGCGATGGTGTCAAGCATTCAGCTGATCGAATCGTGCACACATTCTCCTCTTACGTGCGGGAATATCAACAACTTCAGAAGATCGATTTCATGTACACCGAGCCAGAAGACCCCGAAGAAACGGTGGTTCACGTAGCGAACATGTTGCAGTTGGTGCCGCCTGAATGCGTTTATTCTGCGTACACACTGTTGAAGAAAATTGACATGAAGGTGAGTGTAATAGTAGGTCCCCGTTTCGCTTGTTGTGTTGTGACGCGGTTTCATCAAATGTAATTGTCGTTTAATCGAGCCAGAAGGCAAGACGAAGGTTGGGTAAGGAAACTGAGATCTTCCCAAATTTGGGTTTAAAGAGGAAAGGTTTCCAATCTACCCTACTCACATACATTTTCACGTTTTTCTCAAGGATGTGCGAGTCGTCAACAACGCTTTTCCTTTCTCTCAGTTCTTTAGTTAGAGAACTGTGGTCCTCCTTGGTATTCTCCGTTTTCGCGATTCTTCTTCCGTCATCTTTCATCAACAGTTTGCGTATTTCTTCCTATAGGATGCCTTCTAATGCGTCCCTCTTAAAGCTGCTTGCTTAATTCTGGTCGCGTTCCTTATTTTCTCATTCGTTTTATTTTATGAAAGTGTTATTTTTGAACCCTTTCATATGACTATCTTCCCAAAAGCCTCTGACAACCAAATTCAAACTCGGGTTTTTATGTTTGTGACTACTCATCCGTCCCAAGCCCATCAAACTATTCACAGAGTTGATCACGACGGTCCACAATGGAAGCACTGGACTGGAGTTTCACTCTTATTTCAGCTCATCAGCAGTGCATATCCACCGCTTCGGAGGCGGGATTCGAACCCCCGACCATCACCATTGTAGTCCCAAGCCTTAACGACCTGGGCTAACGTCCACCGTTTGACCGATCGCAATTAAGCGTTTATGAACTGTTCTCCAGACTTGCACATTTGAATAGCTTTGTTTGCCCGACCAGTTCAGAAGGAGCCAGCAACATCTATTGTGGTCGCCCAACCGAACAGATATCCCTGTCAGGTCAAACGTTGGTTACAAGCGAGAGGACAAGAGCTATTGTTGGCGAACTTAAAACAGTTTGATTTTAACGGGTGGTCTTTAGTATTTACAGAAGCAACTCGGATATCTAACCATGGTTGGCTTCTGGGATACGCGACTTTCGGGATGAAACCATGCGGTAGCCATCCAGAAGTAGATAGCTGAGGTACATTACTGTCTGCAACTTGCTACCTTGTTGGCTGCACTTGAATGTACAAAGACTGGCTGCGTACAATCAACCAGTGTGCACGAAACCACACTGCCTAAATCCAGGCAAAGTACCGCACAGGGTGAGGCTGCACATGGACTAAGATGCTACCAGATTACCCAGCCCCAGGCCGATATAAATGCATCGAAAAATGAGAGCGAGATTTCAATGTGTTCCCACACGCAGCTCAGTACCATTGACGAACCAATTTATCATAGCATTATCTTTGCAGTGCAGATGTACTACAAAGCGGGGCCACTATTCCCAGAACGCGCCAATGAAGCCAGACTATCTACTTTTGATGTCAGCCGCACAAATTAGGTAACCTTTCTAATCACAGCACAATATCGGTACTGCCACTTTTTGTTTCTCTGTTCCGCACTGGCGCATAAGAAAGATGAAAATATCTGATGAATTAAAACGCGATGCTGTTTTCACGAATCTCTAACGGTTTCCTTGTTTCAGCTCTGTTCCGAGGCATTGGATTTACTAACTCCGGATCGAGCGGCGATCTTCTTCCTGTCCTCCAAATTCGCCTCTTCCATCACGCCCGAAACCAAATTGGACACGGAACCTTGGTTTGACATCCGCTACACATCCACTGGTCAGTGTGTGCTTCATATGCGCTATTTCCATCTGCTAATAATTCTTTTTTGTGTGTATTGTATGTATGTATGTATGAAAGCACAAGCATGGTACAGGCAAAGTGCCGCGCAGTCATAGACTGCACGTGTGCTAAGATACTGTCAGGTTGCCCAGGCCTAGACAGATATGAGGGGGGGAATAGAAATGAGACTCCAGCGTATTTCAGCATGCAGCTCACTACCGTTGGCCAATCAATTTAGCACGATGTTAGCCGTACGCACAGAATGCCGCACGATTGCACATCCTGTGTATTGTAACAGTGAGCTAGCTTGGATATTTTTATGCTGTGAACCAGTATACTACTCGTGATGTGTGTAATGGAACTGCATGCAAATGAACATTTTCGCTTCACTATATTGTTCGTTCGTTTAGTTCATTTAAGTTTCAATCTTCGATGTTTCACCTAGCGCGTGCTCCACATTCGGTCCTGTTTGGCGTGTATTTTCGTGTCGTAACAATTTTTCTCTGCTGTTTGCGAAAGGCCGTTAGGAGCCCACAATTGATCAAGACCCGCGATGTGGAATATTAGTTAGCGTATCAAATAGGCGTGTACTATAGATCACTCTCATACATCATCATCAGGAACACTATTTCACCGGTCACGTGCATAGAATGCTCAACTGCCACATAAAATAACACCCCAAAAGATGGAGGAAAGGGTGGAAATCTGTGATTGAGTAAGCACAGACAAATTGGGATAAGTTGCCAATACCTTGAATGGAACAGGCATTCAATCTGGTTTCATGACCGAATAAAGCGACATTAATACAACAGCTTTCTTGCAATTTTCACGCTCATGCATCATCAGAAGCTGTCCTCTCAAATACACTTGACAACGTACAAGATTATGCGAACACTCTAAAAAGATGGTATGGTATCAAAGCACAAGCCTGATCCAGATGCTTAGTGCAAGACCGCCACTGAACACGCTTTCCAGACATTTCCTGAAGCGACATCTGTTCACGGGGACCCCATCTCGGAAGACGGGATACGCCGACTTTGGACATATTTACTAGGTAAGGTCCTGCGACTGGCTGGTCATCACGAGATCTACGTCAATCGCCATATGACGTCGCGAAAAGAAGCAATTTCGGAAGTCAGTGTCTCTGATTTTAAATATCCTTGAACTTGACACATTTTCAAGCATGCATTCAGGATCACATTCCTGTTATGCCATATCTGACCCATTAACGACATGCTCTGCTGTACATGAGCGATAGCTGACATTATTTAAAAGTCAATCTTAGGCAGCTTGATCCCCTGGCTTAATAACCATCCAACCATAAGGCAATAATATTTGAAGAAAGGTTCGGAGGAATTGTATTAAGATAGCGTCTATACAAGTTGTTTAGTCTATTATTGTGCGGCAGTTTGCCTGGATCGTGCTTTTGCTTGCACATATAGATACTAGTTGGGTTTAGAATCACACACTACTCGCACACAAACAGCAACTAAGCACTGTGAAGCATTTCAGTGACATCAGCAAGTCAGCTTCCTTGTGGATTTCTCTTCAATCATTCTAGAAGCGCGCAAGTTCATTCAGTCGCACGAATTGGATCACTCTAGCTAAAACCCCATCGACACGTTTGCGAACATATTCCCGCAATATCATATTTCGGTTTCATTATCTTTTTCTTGTAGGCCTGCAGTTTATCACTCTGCTTGTCTCCCGACTCTGAGTTGATAAATCACCAACAAGGGTATGAGATTGTATGCATGTTTGAACTCACAAGTCTGGTCCAAGCAAAGTGCCGCACATTCGTAGACTTCACGTAGGCTAAAATACTCTCATGTTGAAATAGTATTGAATACTTATGACTGAGGTACATGATTGTAGTTCATAGTTGTTCTCCGAGCTGGTACGGTTGATTGCAGAGCATGCTAAATTGCATCAACCGCGCAACTTCATTTGAAGCAAATTGGCGATGGGGATCATTCGAATGATCCTTTACGTGGTGTTAACTGCACAACCCACAAAACAATACGCAACATTATAAATCCGTGTCTCGTGTGGTATTGTAAAATGAACGATTGTTGAATCTCGTTAGTCTGGCATTCGCCATACATGACCTACCTACTAAGCGTTGAAGTTGCAGTTGATCTACTTGTGTATTTGAATGCTGCAACGGACAATGTTCTACCGATGGAATTCCTTCTCATGCCAGATAACAACGATGATATTACGGAAACAATGTCTGGCGTTAGATATACTTGGTATATAAAATGCACCCTTACGGTAACTTGATCCAATCGCTCGCTTTGTATGTTCCACTCATCGGGTTTAATGATAGACCATTCTGGCGCCATCGATGACCTAAGTCTCGGAATGTTACGGTTACCGTGGCATTACGTTCCGAAACACCGTCCCACGATGCTGGATCATTGGCACAACTGCGATGTTTGCAAGTACCTGACTGTCGAGTAATAGGGTCCAGACTATTCTGTCTGTTGTCTGTCAAGACAGCGCTTCACTTATGCATTCAGAAAGATATATCAATGTTGTGTTTAGCTTGTGTATCGACAGACAAGTAGATATCGATGAGCTTACCGCACGGTAGAATGTGAACACCAAATTCTGATATGCATGCGTTACATAATTTAGTAATTGCATTATTAGAATAGACGAATAGAAAATCCATATATATATATATACATAATGCTTGAACTTCATCTCATCTTCCCATTGCAGACATACCTCTTGAGATGATTAACACTTGGACTACCTCTAAGCCATCACCCGCTTTGCATTTACCGTTCGAAAATATCTTCATTAGTGAGTTATTTACATTTCTCTTCATCGATGTTCTCGATGTATTTTGGCGTCCGTGTACCTTTCGACGTTCCTCGCTTTGTTGCGGCATTCGTTCTCGCAGCCCAGATGTGACTGCGGTGACCGAATGGGAGCACGTATGCATCCTTATAGAGAAGTCCCTGCCACCATGTTGTTGTACATTCAGTAGAATGAGTTTAATGTATAGTCGATGAAGCCATGTCGTTGAAACCACTTTAGAGCTCAACGACATGATTTTTGTTGGCCTCTTGCGATCAATGCCGATCATGGATGTACATCGTAAGCGCTCCATAGCTTCTCAAATGACTAAACAGTCTGATTCGGGAAGAACAATCTGTCCCGCAGCTCACACAGCGATGGTCAGTCATCGTCCAATCAGCGGCAATCGCACACGGTCGGCGTCATTTACGTTCTGCAGCCGAGAGCAGCATTTGCAGTATGTCAACTCGTAAGGACTTATTGATTTCGAATCCCCATGGTGTAATGAATACGTTCGTTTCACATTGTATAGTTATCACCCATCCAGCATGAAAACGGTGTCGAATAATCATGAAATTAAAGTTTGCAATGAATCGCTTATAGCAAGTTTTTGGTAACGTTTCGCTTCTAAACACAGAAGCCTCGTCAGACCAAGGCTGTCGGTACGAACAGTGTTCAGGTTTAAATGGCATGTATATCGTAAGCCTATCGACACGGATGCCATTTTGAGATTCACATCTGTGCACCCTAAAAGGGTATTTCAGTCCGTAGCAAAATCGCTATTCTACAAGGTTGACCGCCTCTGCAGTGATGACGAGCTTATGAAGAAGTCAGTCTCCGACTTGCAAATCATAGTTACCCCAAGAGCTTGATTAAGCGCCAATTGAACCGAGTTAAACATCCGCAACCGAAGACGGAAAAAGTTTATCGTATGTCAAAAGCGCCTCCGAAGGAATAAGTCAAATGCTGAATAACGCAGGTATTAGAGTAACATATAAGTGAGGTAGAACTCTCCGCTCCGTATTAATGCATCTACAAAATCATGTTTACATGGGCAAACGTCTAGAGAACTCTGCACTAGGGTAAACTAACATAGGAAACGAGTGGGAAAGCAATCACTGATTTGGGATTCTACCCTAGCGGAACACGTGCTAGACACTAGACGCAGCGTAGATCTTGATAACATGGAAGTGATAAGACGGGGTGTGAACTCTGGCGTTCGGTTCTGCAGCTGATAAGGATTAACGAACATGACACCTAATGCGCACATGATTACGTAAGCAGTGTGTCAGCAGACGCTGTTCACACCTGTACACTTAATAAACAATTAGTGATGAACACAGCAATTAGGGGGTGTGATCAATTATCTTGATCTCCCCTGTCTATCTTAGACAACTCATGATTGGTCAAGAGAATGCCATTTAAACCTGAACACTGTTCGTACCGACACCATTGGTCTGACGAAGCTTCTGTGTTCAGAAGCGAAACGTTACCAAAAACTTGCTATAACCGATTCATTGCAAACTTTATTTTCATCATTATTGTCTCCCGATCGGTCTCGAATATTTTCAAATACGGTGTCGATTAATCATATACATGCTTTGCAGACAAACGTTAAAGAGCACTTCTACATTGATGACTTTTTCCGATCCACTATATGTTCAAAATGTAACGGATGATCCGGAAACGGAAGGTACTCAACTTCCGTTCTTGTCTCGCGTGATTGGCTCAGTACTCGCTGCTATACAACAAAGCAATTAATACAATGGATTATATAGTGTTGTTCCCAATAAATTAGGTTAATACAACATCCCTCGAAATACACTGTTGTTACCGAAACTTTGAAACGGCTCCATTTTTATTCTCATGCGCTCTTTTATTTGTATCATTACAGCTTCAAATTTCGATCTCTTACCTGCTTGTGGTGACATGAAGGTCAGTTTTGTTGTTGTTTTGCATTTGTTGTATCGCACTTTTGCCTCCTTGATTTGGATCGTGAGAATATCCCACCGAGAAGTACGTCCGCTTCCTGCCCGATTACCCCTCGCACCGCCGTAGCATTGTAGTTGACATCGTTTGCCTAATGCTGTACTTTTTAGAGAGATTCCACTGATATCAGATTAGTCTGAATTACACAAATTGGAGTGTGTTCGCTCTATGTATGGAAGCTCAAGCCTGATTCCAGCAAAGTGCCGCTCAGACATAGACCCCACGTTGGTAAGAAGCTCTCCGTTTGCTCAAGCTTACACAGACATGAAAGAGGAAATACAAGTAGAAATGGCAGTAAGATTGCAGCGTGTTTCGCATGCAGCTCACGGCACAAAAGTGCCACGCTATTGCACATTCGTGCGTTGCCTACCCGTCGCGCTGCCTGCTGTTGATGAGTGTAGTCACTGCTGCAAATGAGATGAATAATCTCACTGCTATGCATTACAACATGATGTTACCGAAATGCTGACAAAACGGTGAT
>JACCGJ010000848.1:22226-42061 GCA_013407085.1 Atriophallophorus winterbourni
TGTAAGCCATTGTTGGATGAGGTTGGTACGACCAACCTGTTCAATCACATGATCCCCCACTCATGTAGACTGGGTTTAAAACCCATGACCATAAATATAAAACACATTTGCATGCATCTCTTTCACACAAAACACTCCACGACCGATTTCGTGCTGTTTGCACTCATCAGGTAGGGACAGTAGGATCAGGATCCGCTTGCGCTTGAAACAGTGGAAGAATGGTAAACAACTTGCGCTTGTATGCCACTGTTGGGTAAGGTTGGTACGACCAACCTGTTCAATCACATGATCCCCCACTCATGTAGGTGGTGACTGACTGATGATATGATTTCATTCACACTGCACGCTGTATTCGGCTGTCGTAAGTATTTTCCAAACTATTCTCCGCGCCTGTTTGTATAAAGATGAAATCCGCTCCAACATAAATGTTCCCACCCGTGGTGAGGTTTGAGCCACGCACCCTTGAAATGATGTATGTAAAACGGCAGGTTATATTTCACTCCTTGAGCGAATGTTGGACAGCTTGTGCACAAGATGTCAAATGGTTTGAGTTTTTCAATCATCGTAGTTTGCGATGGATCACCCACGTTTGATGGCAACTTTGAGGTCATGCACCGCGTTTTAGGAAACATTGCCGCAAGCTTTCAGACTGCTAACAACCAACGTCATCTCCGTTAGTTGCGAAACGTTTTGCGCTTGAAACCCATCTCTGAAAAATGTCCGTCTTATGTATTTGTTCACCTAATCTGTTTGAGCTTGTGCATCCATATATGTATAAATATTTGATGCACGTGATATTATATTATTATTATTATTACACAAGTCTTTACAGACGATGTGCCAACAAGTATACCATGAAGAGGGTACATGATGAAAGAAAAATGTAGGTTCCATGGTTCTTGTTGAAGGCGACATACTACCCGGTTGCCAAGGCCGAAGTAGGGGGTTGGCTTAGGGGACCACACCCGGAGCCTTTGACTCAAAAGTCTACCCGCAAGGCAGCGGTTTTTTTCCTTCACGAGAGCCGGTGACCATTTTGAGGGTTCTTGCGCCTCTCTTGAAGTGCCTCGGCGATTGTTCGAGTACGCCTCTCTAGCCTTTGCACGACCAGGTGCAACCTGCAAGGCAGCAAGGATTTTTCCTCCGGGTTCACTCCCGAAGCCTTTCCCGAAATCGGGTATGCCGCAAGGCAGCGGAGGTTTGGAATAAGGGTTTTCCTTCCCTTAGATGGACTGCCCTCCCAGGCTGACGAGCTCCATCTACCCGGAGCAAACTGGTTTTGAGGCGCCAGTCATTCGCCTTCGCCCCTTCTCCTGTCAGTAGAAGCAGTTCCGCCACGTGCAGGCCAGGAGCTGGGCTTTGGTTGTCAGAGGCTGTTTGAGACGCACGCCATATGGGAGCATTTTATAGACAGTGGGAGCTCATCCCCACTGCCGCCCCCGGCTGTGACAACCTTGGAACGTGATACTGCTATTTCACTTCGCCTGTGTGAAACCTACCCGCTTTTTGTTCAGACTCTCTGTATGTATTGACCATCTACTTTCTGTATTCCCTTGCCCACCCTCATATCTTCTTCACCGACAGTCACCGGTTGATTTGACCGCACGAGATGATAAGGCTGACCGAAGTAAATTTGGCACGCTTTGGTTCCAACAGTCAACGAAATTCAAAAGTCCAAAAGGTATTTTCGGTGATTTTTACGTTTATTATCATGTGCGGTAGTTTTATGCCATGCAAGCAGCATCAGGTGTATCCCCCTTTCCTTGTTTTGTTCCATTATTTCTCCCTGCTAAGGAACCGTTATGAAGCTATCGATTTGTCAAGGACACAAAATTTTAATTTCCGCTGGCGTCTAACATGTTTGTATCAGGATCTGCGAACCCTGATCTTTAATATTCTGTTTTAATTACAATTTGTCAGACTATAGATCCCCACATGACTAATGTTGACCTCCTTCAGTCAATGTCGACCATTGATGTACATCACAATCGCATGAATGTTCATGTTTTACAGCTTTTGGAATGACTAAACACTTCGATTCGGGAGGAACAATCTCTCCCGCAGCGCTGGTAACGAAAGTCAGAACTCAGTTGTAATGCATCGGTTGCTCGCCGGCGGAGTGATCTGCGTTCAGCAGCCAAGAGCTGTATCTGCTCCTCTCCAGCTTGCAGACGACGTCTTACACAATGCCTTTAGTGTGAGCGGTCAAGAGCAAGTTCTTCCCAACTCGCGGGGTCAATGCCAAGAGCATTCACATCTCTTTTTTGCAAACGTCTTTGTACCGCAAGTGCTGTCTGTCCAATGGCCGACTTCCTGATTTCAACCCACCATAGAGTAGATCTTTCGGAATATGACCATTTTCCATTCTATAACAAGCAATGTGAAGTCTTGTTTGCTTGTGATTGAGACCATGATTGATCACGCTCAACATGTATCAATTCATCTAGACTAGTCAGTCCGACGCTTCTCTCATTCGCATCACATCACACAACATTAATTTTTTTACATTTTACCCCTGTAATCTTGAACGCTGTGTGCGCAACTCACTTACTTTCGGACGGTACAATGAAGAAGAAGAAGAAGAAGAAGAAAATGACTTTATTCGTGTACCCGAATTTTCAGCAATACGTTAATGCGCTGGTAGCGAGACAGTCTCGCACTTTGGAACTGATTCTGTGATTGTATGGTGGCGTTTTGAAGAATATTAGAGGGACCGTTTTTTATTTTTATTTTCCAGCAACCGTGATTGTGCATTTCTGGTCTCCGTTTGCATCCAAGTCTCCGAAAAAGTGAGTTTAACCACTTGACCGGAAATAATCTTTTTTCGTTTTCGCGGCCTTTGTGTTCATCGTCTTTTCGTGATTAGCGGTTTGTGATATTTCAGTCTGCGTCGTATTCTAGTGGCTGCTTATGGGGTCATCTAATCGTACACACAACTAAATGGATTGTGTCATAACGTTAAATTAATACCGCTGAGATTCTCTTCGCCATTCCGCATACATTGTTTTGCGTGCGTATGCTACAACATTCTTTGTTTCGTAGTTCGCCTTTCCGTTGATGTAGCACCTACGTCCTCTCAATTGTTTTGAACCTAAGTGTCTCGCCAATGTGTACGTGTATCTTTTAAGGGTTCTGCTTCACTAGAAGTTCGATTTTACTTTGTTGCAAAACCGCTGGAGTATGTGTGTTGTAAAAGAGAATGAATGAATGAGCAGCCACTCAGTTAGAACATAACGCCTGATTGTAACGCTTTAATCAACAGGAATAATTAAGCACACATTAGATGAGTCATACTAATGAGCATAAGAATACAACGCAACCATTCGTCAAACGTCTTGATTCAGACCTTCGCATTGAATGTAGACAAGCAACCCGATTGTTATCATCAATTTCGCATATTTCTGTTTTTACTCGATCAATCTGTAGCATTCAGACTTGTGCTTTCACACACATACATACTACTTTACGACATTTTGCCCAACTTCGTACTGCGTGAAACATTGATGGAATGGTTCTAGTATCTCCTTGAATGTTCTTTTGTGTTTTCACACTTTCGACCCGGACACAAAATGGTTGGTAACTCAAGCGTGGTGTCGCGGTCTCATTTAGACTTTAGACTTTATTAACACAAGCCCTTCTTCGCGCACATCAAGACGGAACCTTTACACAATTTTCATATTGTCGTATCCAATCAAATGAGGATTGTGGGGGGTAGCGCTATCTTTCTGTCTTGTGTGAAAGTTGTGCGCTCTATTGGATTCTAGCTGTTAGAGCTTGTCTCCTGATGGTAACAAGCTTTTTGCATGTTAATAGAAGAAGAGCAGAATGGCTTTATTCATTTACACGAATTTCCAACAAATACATTAATTTCACCACTAAATCAGGTTTAAACTTGTCATTCGCGCCATTAACTCGAAATCATCCTTTGATTGATTGACCATGTATCAAGACAGGTAAGGAACTCTAGAATTTCAGAATTATTCAGTTCTCGAATAAAAAATAAAATATTGTCTTCTGGTGGAGGAAAACGATTTGCATGCAACAACAAGGGTCCTGTTCAGTGGATGTGAACTATCAGAAGAAATGGTTTGATCAGTCTGTTGCGTTTACGGAGGTGACGGTCGACGATCGTGTCTGGAATTACATCGGCGGATGCACGGTTCAATCCTAATATTACCTTAATACCTATTCTGATCAACAGAAAATCCGTATCCAAAAGACCGAAAAAATAATGGGGAAGGATTAGGGGTGAAGCGATGCAAGAAAAGTGACAAGTTTAGTTGGGGCGGAGAGAACGTAAACCAATAGCATAGAACGACAACCGGCGAACTTTGCTGAACTGAGCGGTCACATGATCGGTCCTGTGGAGACTGCCGTACGTTGTAACGCCGAGGTCATTGAAGCTACTGCATCTTTCAAACACCGAGACATTGAATAAAACACGGGGAATGTTTTGATACGGCTTAGTTGCTGAAAATTCGTGCACACGAATAAAGCCGTTCTCTTCTTCTATTACTCGCCAGACAAATCTTTGTGCGGTATATCGAATTCTTTGGACTCTAGCATTGTTGTTCCATTCATACTGTATATATTGTTTGTATCGATTATTATCAGAGAATACCGGAAGGAAAGATAAAAAATTTCTGTACTACCTGGAACTTCAAGTTTTGACTTTAATCCTATAGCTGTCACCATCAAATGTCGATGTATGACGTACCAATAGAATGAACTTTGGCCTTTAGTGTTTGGGAATATTCCCCAGTGAGCTTTTACGACTCCTGTTTTATTATGCACAGTGTATTTCTGGTGTGTTCACTATTCCCCACTGTTTCCCACCTCCCCTAGTATATGCTTACGGCTGCTATTGGCGTACGGTCTGAACCAAACGTTGAGCACAATCGCTTACGAGGGCTCACAGGCAAATCTCGAGTAAGTTCCATGTTCGTATCTGCCGTTTTCGTCGTTCGCTGAAAAAATATTGAACACTACCGCGGGTTCAATATGTAATCCGTCTCATTGCTCTGTTTCCTCGCTTGCTGTTCGTTTGTGTACTCGTCTTACAACTAATCCAGTGCGCCTACTCACACCCAACAGTTGTCTATTTAGGCTCACATCAGGAGTTAGACGTGTAGTCTTCCGAACCTGGAGTATTGAACAGCCGGAGCATAATATCTCAGCGGCTTGGTTTCGTCACTCGTTCGTAGATGAACTACGTTAAATAAGTAAATTAAAGTGACCATGTTTCAGTAACGTACCCGCGAATGACCGCTTTTAATGTCAAATCTAACTCGAACGATAAAATCTGCAAACAATTAGCTTCTCTCGAGTTTAGGATTGTCCGAACGCTGAACAGTGGAGCAATTTTTCACACAAACCGGCTCAACGGTTTTGTGTTGCTTCTCCAAGGTATAGCGTATGCATGTTTTATTAATCTCGATACTATTTAAGCAAACACCAACACATGAACTCAGTCTCCTTGCTCCTGTTTTCCTCTCTTATTCCATGAATCCCGTGCACATTAATCGTCCCGTTTTCAAGGTACGAACTCACGCCTACGGAACATGGGTTGAAGCTTGTTCTAACCGGGTTTAACGAGAAGCTTTTTGTGAGTTTTTCTTCAATTACTTGCTGTCTCTTATGTTTGTACAGTGAATTCCGATGTTTTCCATGCCAGTAATTCAACTATCATTGCGTAATAAATGAATTTAACCTCTTTTTATTGTCTTTCGGGATTCGTTGGTGAACGTGTGTAACGTTCGACATGTTTGTCTCAAACGGGAAGAGGGATGCAATCGAAAAATGGTTGGCTGAAGTGGATTGGGTGTTCAGAAGCACGTGCAAACACCGTAATAATCGTTAGAACAGGGCTAGGCGACTTGACTTCGAATAACCAAACGTAACCCATCACCCCTTGACAATAGTGGTGGTTTTTTTAATCCACGTGTCGCCGATGATATGATGGTATGAAAGCACAAGCCTGATCCAGGCAAAGTGCCGCACAGTCAGAGACCGCACGTGGTCTAAAATACTGTCAGGTTGCCCAGGCGTATCGTTGATACACGCATGTTTACACTAATCAACGCGAATTTCTCACCTTTGGGCAGGTGAGTAGTATTTGTACTTGTTACTTGTGTGCGACTATCTCCTCCTGGAGGATGAGTCGGCTTCAAGATTCTTGGGAATTTGGGTACAAAGCAGTGTCCCCAGCACCACTCGGCGTTCGTTCGAGTCAGCTTCTCTAGTCTTTGCACAACTAAGTGCATCATGCAAGGCAGCAGGGAGTTGCCAGAAAGAGGTGGTGTGCACCAGCCAACCGTCTACCAGATTCTGTTCCATATTTTTCTTCAGGGTTTTCTCCCGAAGCCTTTCCGATGATCAGGTATTCCGCAAAGCAGCGGGGGTTTAAAATCAGGGTTTTACTTCCCTTAGATGAATTGCCCTCCCGGGCTAACGAGCTGCATCTGCTCGAAGCAAACTGGTTTTCAGGCGCCAGTCACTCGCCCCTTCTCCTGTTGGTAGAAGCAGTTCCGCCGTGCTCGGGGAGCCACTCGTGCAGGCCGAAGCTGGACTTGATTGTCATAAGCTATTTGATACGCGCGCCATATGGGAGTATTGTATAAACAGTGGATGTTTATCCCCACTGCCACCCCCGTCTATGACAACCTTTGTAACACCAATCCACGCGAATTTCTCACCGTTGGGCTGGCGAGTACTAGCTAAATGCTTGCCCGAATTTATTTAATCATGTGCCCTCAAGGCGAAGCATAACGCTGCGAGCACTTCTGGCGATAAATTCAGTCAGTGCGATGTGTGTAATTGCTGCTGCACATCACAAATGATCAACAACACGTCTATTTCCTGTATGCATTTACATCTGAAGCTCTTATGGTTTGGTTAGAGTTGGAGCCACTCCGCGTTGTCTGTTAATGGTTCACACCGATTGTGCCAGGCGGCGCTGCTGTCTGTTTTGTCTACCACTTGGTGTTGCTCGTGATCATAGCGACATCGCTACCGGATCTGGATGTCTTTAAACGTTTCGCGATTGCAGCGTAATCGGGAGTTAACTTACCGTTCACCAAACCTAATCCCAGGCACTCGTGGGCATACCTCACGAAACCGAGTGGGAAGCTTAAGCGTTTTGAATACGCGTAAACTAAGATCGTCATTTTAACTAGTTTCAATGTTCGGCTGCTAACCTGCACTCTTCAACGATTTATTCATTTCCGTTTTACCAGTGCTTCTACCGAACAATCTTGGATCATCTGGTCTCGCATCAGCCAACGCCCGCACTCCACTTCGAATCGTATCGCACCGCAGTTCGACAATCACTTTACAACGATGCCATAAAACCGAGAAACTTGAATACGTAGGTCCTGCTGCAACGCTTATTTGCCTCACGTGACATGCTTTTTCCATCTGTTGACGCTTCTCACCTTGTTTTTCACACAGGCATCTACAGTCGCATCTGCTAAGGAAGGACTCGTTTTTGTTGGATAACTTGTTCAGCGCTATTCAGCAAATCACTCTCAACGAATTTCCCGTTTATAAACAACAGTTCTTCAATCAATTGCGCTTGACACATTACGTACACGGAAACTTTAAGCCTGAAGTAAGTTTGTTGTATTGAAACTCGTGGTATTCCGATCTTGATTACTTGTTGCGCAGTATTTGGGTAGTGTCTTCCACGATGAAACTGGATCTTTAGTTGATATGGTAATGTGACCCATTGATCTCAGTAGTAACCTTTCCAAAGTTGGTGTAGCCCATCTTCCGGACTCGGGTCCCAGCGATCAGGGGTTGGTTACTCTTCAGGATTTGTCCTGAAACTGTGTCCACTAACGGTCTTGCACTATCATCTTCTTGACTTGTCACTCAGAATAACGAGGAACGCTTGTTATGATGCTTGGCAGTGAAAGTCACAAGGAAGCTGTCATGCTGATATCGTTCACGAAGCTTGATTGAATGCCTGTTGTATTTCTTTATGGATTCCGTAAAAGGTTCAAATCCCGCTCTTCCCCCTCCTTTAGGATTTTGATTTTAATTTCATGCTTTATGCTACCGGTGTAATGTGACGATGATGAAACGCGTCGCCTCTTTTCCGCTTTTAGAACGCCATTGAAATATACGATTATACAACCAAACTACTTGCCTTCACTCCTGAATCGAGGCGCAAATTCGTGAGTATTTTTTCATTTCCATGTTCTATCCTCTTGCTCCTCTTTCGCTTTCACTGGTCTGTGCATGTTTCATGCTCGTCTCACACAATCAACATCCAATTATTTTGTAGTCTGATGGTTTCGTCTTTCCACCGGGATCGTTCCAACTCCGCGTGATGAATTGTAACCCATCGGACACAAACATGTGCATCACGCAAGTGCATTTGCTCGGCCATGCGACTCTGCAGAATATCACTCTCAATGAACTCTTGGTGGTAAGTGATGCTTGCTCTATGGATGGTTTTGAACCGAACTCGCAACGGGTTATTCTCTTTTAAAAATTGCGATATGCGCTTGTTGTAGTTGCACGGATGTGCTATCGTGCAGAATTTATGTGCTGTACGGCTTACATCGTACTAAATTGATTGGCCAAATGTAGTGAGCTGCATGCTGAAACAGGCTGGAGTCTCACTGCCATTTCTATTTCCTCCCTCATATCTGTCTAGGCCTGGGCCCTGACAGTTTCTTAGCCCACGTGCAGTCTCTGACTGTTGCACTGGATCAGGCTTGTGCTTTCATACCATACCATACTGAGCACATGGGTTTTCGTTTTTGTTAATTGGTGTGATTGCGTGTATGGTACTTTATTTCTTCTTTTATGCTTTCCATAGCATCTCCTTTCGGAACCGGCTTTCGATTACCTTCGAACCAAGGAGACCCTCGGGTACTACGTCGCACTCCGCAGTTGGAAGTCCAACCCGGGTGGTGATCAGCGTGTTGGCATTGCCCTAGCGGCGTGCAGTCCATGTACCATGTTTCCGATCGAGCACGTATCCGGACGTCTGTCTGCATTTTGGTACGGGATCGCCCCACGAATCATTGCAGCGTTGACCCCGGAACACTTTGAAACCGCGGTGAGTACACCACCCTTTTCCGTATAAGTGATGTTTCATGTAATCGATAATCTTCTCGGGCTACGGGAGGCTGAACTGCTGTTGCCATCATCAGCATGGACAACATTGCACCGATAGCAATTATCAAGTGCTCAACTGCCATGCAACCATGTCGCGTTAATATCCTAAAATGAATGGGGAGAGTGGGACTCAAGAAGCTACTGAACCTATAAAAGATTAGGCACAGACACCCTAAGATGGGGTACCTACGCCTCGAATGGAACAGGCTTTCAATCAAGTTTCGTGAACAAGTAGAGCGATCTGAACACGACAGCTTCCCATTGCGGCTTTCACTGTCAGGTATCATAATGAAATTTTCGTCAGATGTCATTTTGCTGAACGTGTGCCGTACATGGTTCTTATTATTTCCGTATTATATTCGGTGTACAAGATATATGATTTTGTTAGAGACTGATCACGAATCCCTTGGCATGAAATGGAAGTTTGTAATGAATGGGTCAGAGCAGTTTTCGGTAACCTCTCGTTTGTGACACAATCTGTATCAGGTCAAGGGTGTTAGTACGAACTGAGATCAGGTTTAACCTACACTTGCCTCGTCAATCATCAGCTGAATAAGAACGGCAGAGACTATGATTTACGTTTAGAATTTTAAGAGAGACAAGCGAGATCAAGATCAAATGATGCATACGCCCTTACCTGCTGACCGATGAGCCGCTTGCATAATCCGTGCTCACACTACCGGGTCACGTACGTCAATGTTTATCCGCTGCAGAACAGGATTGTGTCTCTTGTATGTAAGTAATACGGATGTGACCACCAAAATGTTTTCGGACTGTGTCTTTGTTAGTTCAACTGCCTCTGCTCAAAGTCATTTCATATATGGTTTCACATTCTGCCTTATCACTTCCACGTTATTGAGATCCACGCTTCAACCTGTTTCGAGCACGTGTTTAGCTCATATCAGTTATTGATATTCACTGGAATTCTGTTGCTGCTTATCGACTCGATTTTTGTGCCCGTTTATCTTAGTACTGAGTTTTTCAAATGTTTGCTAATTGCACACTGGCAAGGAGTCTTGGACAGTTCGTCATCTGTTGCTGTTTTTGACTCGTACGATCCCACGAATTTGAGCGTTTTTTAGTACTCCGTTCAACATTAGAGTAATGCACAAAGATGGGACTGCTTCCATCTCTCAACTAGTGTCATGATTTTTGTAATGACGTCAAGTGGTTAATTGAGTGGGTTCTCAGCACAAAGTCGCTGTAGGTTGCTCGGACGCTGTCCAAAGTGTTTTTGAATACTTAGTGACTCGAAGAACGATTTCCATTGCCTTATTTACAACCTCGATGAAAGCTGTCCGATCGGTTTTTCCATGGGCGTTAAAATATCTACTTTAACACCGTGAACAATTTCAAACCAGTAATGATGTACGTCGCTTAAATAGACTGTGGTAGTTTTTTGTGTTCGCTGCGTTGAATCTGTTCGTATCGTCACCAAGAGGTATGCTTTGAAAAAAATTGCATTTGGCGCCGAAGATTTTGCGTTCAATTTTATCCGCTTGGTCTGAACACTGTTTTTTATATATAAAACTGCCATCATTTTATCCCCCACTTCATGATGTAGGTGATATGTACCAGTGTTCATTTTCGACTCTCGTTACTTACCACCTGATTCCCAAATTACTTGTCGTTCTTCCTCACTGAACCCGATCGCCCGACTCAGAAACTGGTGTGCCATGAAGAAAATCATTCAGATTGCAATCAATAAATATTCGCCCAATGTTTGTTGTCATCTGTTTTTGTAAACGCTAATGCAGACTCGTCGCCTTATTGATTCTTGTATTCTCCCTGTCGGTCTCCTATGGAGTCTCACTACCATTTCTATTTCCTCCCCTCAGATCTGTCTAGGCCTGGGCAACCTGACAGTATCTCAGCCCACGTGCAATCTCTGACTATGCGGCACTTTGCCTGGATCGGGCTTGTGCTTGCATAACATACCATATGATAAAATCAGCTGATTATTCGCTTGTTTACATGCTACACCTAGTTCGCTTGCGTTTTCTAACTCGACCTTCCTCCATTTTCCAGGTCGATTCGCTGATTGCGCTGAAACAAGTGGAAGATCCGAACATGTCCAGTGAAATTGAGCGAAACTGGAACGAGATCTACTGCGGAGACTTTATGTTTGATCGACGTGAAGCCGCGGTAAGTCGCTTGGTCTTCTCGGTGCACGGGCTGCAAGTATCGTCGATGTTGATGCACAAATTGATCTCGTTGATCATTCTTCTGCAATGGCTAGTTAGCGGTCGAAATACTTCCAAAATAATCACTTTGTCACGTCGTTTTTTCCACAGCAGCCTATCTGGTTGCTACGAGCCACGGGTTAATCGAACATCATCAATACATAACGCGGCTGTCTCTGGTAAACAATTCCGTAATGATGTAGTTATCGTGAGAAAATCGTGAACCACTGCACATTGCTGACGCCACTGCACTGGACTGAGACAGACACTGTAGCGTGTTTTCTCGTGTGATTCGCCATCTCGTCGCTAAAATGCGAAAACGGCCTTGTCCTTATCATATAAAATCATTAATAACAAGGCGGGTGTAGCTGGTTAGGTTTCACTTGATCCAGTGTCGAATTAATTGTGTGCATGTATGTAGGTATGTAGATGTATGTATCTCAGGAGCCAGGCAATGTGCCGCCACAGTCATATACACAGTGGGCTCGACACGTGTTATGAACAAAGGATAATAATTGTGAACAACTCGTTACCTACAGCAATCAATTTGCTTCAGTGTTGCCTCTGAGGTGGCTCTACTTCTGGCGAGATTTTCTTCTGTACCTCTTTTCGTGTTGCTTGATTAATCGGGGTTGATATCGCGTCGATGATGTGAAGGTTTGTTGTCCCGCTTTATCGCGACAACGCATGTCACTTCATTCTCTTACGAAACTTGCACTCATGTTCTGATTAACCTCACAAACAGGCTTTTATCAAGTGCTGTATTCCCATAAATGGCTATCATTGCGGCCTCTGACTTCGTGGTACATTGCCTGGATTTAGGCTTGTGCTCTCATTCATCAATGTATGCAGAACTACCTCGCTGAAGGCGACTTATAGGAAAATCAATATTCAATTGTTATTTTCCGCCATTTTACTCCTCCGTTATCGATTTCGTTCCAAGTAATAAATCTTGTGCTTGTAATACGTGATTTGTTTCCAAGAATTATTGTTTGTCGATTTTTATCGGAAATCAACCCCCGCAGTGGGTCGCTTATACGATCTGACCAAATGTCCATGTTCACATGCCTGTGCCCGCGATCCAGCGCTATCTTCATTCAAACCTACCATCTAGTTTTCGTATATACGTGAGCATGCCAAATGGTTTCAATGTTAAATAACAAAATCTGTTCTACAAGCCCTTCGACTAGCGATCCATGTATAATGATCGTTCAACGGTACTCGAGCTCTTTCGTCTGCGTCTCGGGAATCGTGAACCGTCTAACGTGATCAATGTTCTCTCCGTTCACCGTTTGTAGACTTTCGGATTGAAATTACATTGGTTCACATCATTATTGCGGTAGTTTGCCAGGGGCGTCCGCAGCCGTTTAGGGCTTCCCTTCCCCATCTTTTAAGATTTTGTTATTTCGTGTTTGTATGGCGGTTAAACGTGCGGTACATGCTATCGGTGTAATGCTATTCTTGATTATGTTGACCGCGGGATATTTTTCCGTGTTGTACTGTATTTTATATGTTGAACTATGCAGGTTCTACTTTGCCAATCTGAACAAACTTGAAATAAATACTGAAGCAACATGTTATGAAAATTCATGCATGTTGAACTTACGTTTGCTCTTATCACAAAGAGCATTTGTCAGCCAAACCAAAGCTGATTTTGAAATGAGATGAGACTTGTTCTTCAAATCTTTCCACGCAACACCTGTTGTTTAAAACTTTTCTCGAAATTTATGTGGATTGATTAATATATTTTTCGCTGTACACAACAATAGTCGATTTTCTTTCCCAAACTTTGTGAATATGGAGATTCCAAACAATATCGGTTTCTGCGGCAGCAGTGTAAAGTAATATTCTGCAATAATAATAGCAACCTAACTAACAAATGTGGAAATCGATGCGCAAAATATATGAATTCGTTTATGTATGGCACAGCACCTCGCAACGTCTCTGGTGTGAACAGCTAGGAAATCTCACATCCGATACCTAGATGCAAACCAATGATGTTAGACTGACTTGTGAATGACCAGGCTGGGCTAAAACATGCGGATTTCCAAACAGTCGATGGGGTAAACTAATCTGTCCGGATAACCCCAAATTATTTCCACTTACAAAAGTGAAAGCGCACACCCTTCAGTCATTGGTGGATAAAGCTTAGCACTGTCTGCCAACAGTGTCGAGATGCATGCATGCACTGGAGTTTCACTACCGTTTTATCATTCTCACCTCTGTCTAGGCCTTGGCATCCTGTTGGTACCGTCTGTGACTGTGCGGCAATTTGCCTGGATCAGGCTTGTGCTTTCATACACACTTAGATGTACTACTGTAGTGGGCCATAAACGGCAGCTAGCCAACATCTGTCCCCTTATCGCAGCAATCGGGTCATCGGTCAAACAATAACCACGTTACCCTCCGCGTTGCACGCACGCACGTCGATCGTCTCTCGATTCGTCTTTGAAGTCAAACTGTTCAACGCTAATCGCGCTCACCCACCAATCCCCAAACACAAGAGAAAGCCTATTGGTCAACAGTCTTGATTACACACAAGACAAATAACAAAACACACGATTTTCTTATATAGACAAAACAAACAATCACAACGGTGATCCTCAACATGTCTTTCCCGTTTGTCAATTCGATCTGATTTGTCAGTCGATTTCGTGCCAACCGGGACGCTTCATGCCCCCGCTATACAGGGCGAATTGCATATCGTTCGATAGTGACTGACGTTTTCCATCTTCTCATACCTCCGAAGATGTTGTCGCTCAAACCGTCATAATGCAACGGGAATTATTACGAGTTCGCAGTTGTCGTGTTCGAACTTCTCGGTGCTTCTTGCGCTTGTGTTGTGCCAGAGGGTGGAGATCTGCAGATCATTCGAAAGCTCGTGATTAGCGCTCATCACGAATGCAGTTCGCACCTCCATACTACCTGTTCACTCAACTAAAGAACAATGTTTAATCTATCCACAAAGATAATATTTAATTACCTACCTATTTATGTCTCGTGTCCCTGCTTTTAATGCCCTCCAGATCCTGTAGCACCTAGTTGCCGGCTATATGACCCCCATTTTGTGTTCAACTACACCCTTGTAGACGCCTGTTTATTATTCATCAAAAACATTCATTGTGGTGCTCATATCCCCTTCACTTCATTGAATGTGAGTAATAATTGTTGAGCTTCTCGCTGCAACTTTGTTTGGTCTTGAAAACGCTTAGAACCTCGCCGTGTTTTCCGCGTGTGTTGGACCCGATCCACTTTACTATTCTTCATTGTGTTTCTATGTTTATTTCATTTCTAGTCCAATGCTATTTGCAACATTGATTTTCACTTTCTATTTTGCTTGTAGCTGTGAAACCGACGCCATTTTGTAATTTCCTCCGAATAAACTATTCCGTTCGCACCTCATTTCACTGATGTTATATCCATACGTTTTATCTGTAACGTTATTTGATAAATCTAACCAGACCTAGCTGACTTTCGTTGAATCGGTGCTCGTGTTTACCGGTGGATTTGCGTGTGCGTTCAACAGTTTGGTGGAGTTTTATTGTTCTCACTACTCGCGAGTAACGGGTTTTCGTCGAGTTTGAATGACCTAAATGTTTTCATGCGTTTACCGTTGTCTGCAATCGATTTTCAGTATGCGGTGTCGTTAAATTTGGTGTGATTAATTATTCATTGTTTTTTCGTATTCTTCCAACTAGGTTGAAATTCTAAGGTCAGTTACAAAGAAGGATCTTTGGGATTTCTTCTACAACACGTACCTCTGTGCTACGAATCAGAGCTCAATCATTGTACAAGTAAGTAACTCACTCGTCCCGTCTTTCCCAGTGCGACTCACGCTGTTAAATTGAAGCCCGTTCAGTTTCTTGTCTTCTTCAGCCGGTTTAGTGTTTTCGGCATTCCGTTGACCTTGGCAGATGAGATACTGCCCGATTCGTGTCTTTTGTTTTAAGCTATTTATTTAGAAAATAATATTTACACTGAATACCCGTTTTGATCAGTTTCCGGTTTTGCAAAGCCGTCTATGTGACTGGGACTGGCGTATCACATTGCAAGATATTGGAACACATTTTAAACCGAATATTCATCACCAGAAAGTTTAGTATGAAATAATTGTGATGGATTTTGGTAAACATTGTTACTGATAAAGAATCTTCGTCATATCACGGGTCGGTTTTAAATGGCAATCATCTCACCAATCCAGATTTGCCTGAGGTAGACCTGGTAGATCAAGAGATGCACTCCCTTACATGTTGTGTAATCCCTTAGTTGCTTTGTTTATGCGGTCAACATCAGATGTAACTTTGTCAGCTGGTACACTTTCGAATGCACAATAAATCATCATTTGTATAGAAGTTTGTCTAAATATGCGCCTGTTCTTATTTAACGGACGGCTATACAAAAAGGAAGGTATCGCGATGGGCTCGCCTATTTTCCTACTGCTATCAGTGTTTCAAGCAGATGGCTCTTAAATATGAATCTTTATTAAAGATATGGGTATGTCCGTCATCATAAAATGCTACGCCAATAGTTTACAAAGGATATTAAGTCTCCGGAAGGGATACTTCCGTTCCTGGACTGTCTCATGCAAAAATCAACTTTGGGATAAATACTGCGGTCAGCTGAAATGTATGCGGATTCGCACTACACCTCTGCGTATTTAGGTCAATAGTGATATCATTGTTTATAGGGTTGACCACCTGTCTAGCAGTTGTACGGTTAAAGAGCGACCACACCAAGAAGTTTGTCCTCGTATCCTGAGGGTTTAATTTAACCCCAATTGAACCGATCAGGAAGAAGCTTGCCCAGCAATGGTTTCCGTGTCATATGTAAACGACACTTCCTAAGGACTAATTATAATGTTGTATAACACTGGTATGATGTAAGAGATGCAAAACGCTACGCTCCTTATTACGGCATCTCAAGAATAAAACATTCAGATTGCGCGACTAACTCTGTCTATAAAATCAAGTGCAAGGGTTACCCGGGTGTTCTTATCTAAGGATCATCTAGATAAATCAGTGTTACGATAAAGCACACGTGAAAAGCTACCTCTGAATTTCATTGAATATCAATCACTGATCCGAAATTGATCCCAAGATAACTTGTGTTGGTCCAGATCACACCTCAATCGTGATAATACGGAGGCCATATGGCGAGTCTCAAATCATATACGGAAGGGCTCCACTCAGAGATGGTTGACATAATAAAAGGCTGGTTGGAATCATATCTGTGGATCTTCATTTCACCGATCTATCTCTGCACACTTGGGATTGACGCATACAAATTAATCCTGAACGCTGTTTGTACTGACAGTTTTGTTAGGATGAAGCTTCTGTGCCAGAAGCGAAACGTTTCCATGAACTGCTCTTACCGAATCATCTCAATTTTCATGTTTTTCACGCGAATTCATTAATGTGATACTCACATCCCCAGCAGGTGCATTCGTCATTTTAACCATATCGAGTGATGTGCAATATTGCTGTGCTTCCCAGATAACACGGTTCTAAATTAAGTTTAAAAATGTATTGAGCTGCATGCGGAAAGACGCTGGTGTTTTATTGTCATTTTCTATTACATCTGTCTAGGCCTGGGCAGCCTGACAGCGCAGTCTCTAACTGCGAGTCGCTTTGCCTAGATCTAGTTTTGCGATTTGAAACTGTGAATTTGTATTTGAAAATTTTGGTTTATTGCACGAAGAGTGAGTTCGAAGTCTAACTTTTCTTCTCGTACCAATGCTGAGCGTGTACATAGCCATAACCTCTTAAGCAAGCACGTTTGGTTGAATATGCTTGATTAAGATTGATTTATTATTGTTGTTATACGTTGAGGTGATGTGAGCGCCAACGTACATTGCTTAGTGTAAGCGTTCCGAGCGCTTTAACAGGAATTTGTTATATATTACCCGAGTAGAACCCAAGTATTAATTACCCAAAACGTTTAACACTGAAAACCTTTATGCTATTAGTCACAATGGACTAACTAACCCAACATTACGCGTAGCAAGAACAAAGGCAGGCCGTTTAGACAAAGAGCTTTACCGTCTCTGATCAAAAAACCATTAGGCTGCGGCTCGTGTGTATTTATACACTGAATCATTATGGCCGACAAAATGGACCAATCGGAATCGAGAATCATAAATTATAAGTTATAATGAGTTTTTGAGGAAAATAATAATATTTCCTCAACAGAATTATTCGGTGATTCTGTATTTGAATATCGCGGTACGTTGTACGAATTATTTTGAACAGTGACTTCCAAATGTGAATTTGTTAATGACGGCAAACAGTCAAAACCCCTTGCGGAGTGTGAGCAGCACAGTACATTTAATGCAGATTGCAACCGTAATTTGAACGTTTACCCCATAGTCGTTGGATGAAACTGTGTAAATTACCCTGCAAGCTATTAAACTTCATCTCTATGGTCAATATTGACTTGCTCGCTTTTATGTTTGAAAGCCAGAACTCCCTCCCGTTTCGAATCACACAGCGCAACATTTCAACTCCTTCCGCTGTATAAATTAATAGCGTATTTTGTCTCCTCTCTCGCACGAGGACGAAATGTTCATGTGTCACGTTTTTGTCAATGTAGGTTGATGCCTCGACCAGCGATGAACCCGCGAACCTTGCCCCATCATCAACATCGTTGACGCTCAAACGCGTGGAAGTGGAAGACCACTTGAAACTGGAACAGCACCGCGCTGCATCCCAGGTCGATGTGATGGCTGCTCTCAAAGCGTATCATTACGACGACCAACTGGCGGAAGCGTTTCTCAAGTCTGTCGGTTTCGCAAACCCACCTTCCAGTTTTCTTCCCTCGAGTGAAACCATGGTCTACTTCACGGATACCGACGCGTTTCGAACTGGGCTTGAGCTGAGGACCGGAAAGGCTGTGCAGTGACCGAGGTGTCGTGTGTTTTTTATCTTGAATAATGCCAACTTTGATAGCGGTGCCTGCGTTTTTTCTTCGTTTGGGACAATGTTGTTTAAGGTGACAGTTTTCATGTTTATAGAAACAACGGGTTTTTAATTATTTGTATTCGTTATATAATGCTGATAATACGTGGTTTTCATCTGGACGCATGTTGAGAAGATGCTTGGATTACTGCATTCCATTGATTTGTCTGTTTGTAAACTATCAACTAAGACTGGCAATGTCTGTATTCTAAGTATACTGACAGATCCTTCCTTCCTGGCAACGTTCACGCGAGATGACAAACTTTTTGCTGATTATCTTGAACATCACAGATGAGTGATATTTGTTTATCTTCGACTAATATGCGAATCGCTTGGTTGTTGTTGACGCTAGACAATGAAAACCAAAGTTCGGAATGCTAAAATCGGATTACACTCCTCAATTTGTACCAATTTATTGAACGCGATTACCGATCTTGTTTGTGCTGTCTCGAACTAATGTGGGGCTTCGATGTGCAACGTCTGTTTAGAAAGTCATTTTAGCAAAGCGTTTGTGGTAAACAGGTGGTTTACTGCTCTCATCCATTTTAACTCTGTCATCGCATTCGTCTGGAGATACTTGCACACAAATTCGAAAGCGTTTGCATGCTAATTCCTCTGTTCTGTTGTACAGTTCGTGTTCTCTTCATAATCTGCCCTTATCACGTGACATTGAGACACGACGCAAATATGGCAGTAGGATTTCCAAAAGTGCCGGAAAGGTCTTTGTTATGATAAAATCTCCCGTCGCGAAATTGTTATGCTAATTGTGGATGTAGCAGACACAGTCGTGACGTTCTATTAATCTATGCGTTGTTCTTACCCCCAATAGTCAGGAAAAACAGAACAAGGAATGGAACGTTGAGCGGAAGTTCAACCTCCAGGTAGTGCGTATGGCCGTGGACATGTTTTGTATTTATATGGTAACAACAAAGTGAACGTGTGAAAGTACATAAGGATCGTGTATAGTGAAATCGATGGAATTTCGTTGTCTTGAGCGTGTCAGACAATTTGTATGTAGTGAAACTTTGGGGTTGTTGCCGAGGTACATGACTGACGCAACACCTTTACTCGTTGAAAGTATTGTACATCCGTTCACTTGCTTGCGATTCAATCCGCCTAATTCTCATAGTTTCGTCGTTTTCAAAATCAAACTTGATTCCGTTGGTAGAGTTGGCATCCCGAAATTTTCATTGAGAATATCGAACAGCATACTCGTGGTCATAACTGATTTGGACGGCAGCGTGCTGGTCTTGGTCGTAGAAAGCTTACGACTAAGAATATTTCTGTTTTTGCTTTTGTGCGACTATCTCATCCTGCAGGATGAGTCGCCTTTGAAGAGTCTTGGGAATTTGGGTACAAAGCGGCGTTTGTTCGAGTCAGCTTCACTAGCCTTTTTACAACCAAGTGCGACCTGCAAGGCAGCAGGGAGTGGCCAGAAAGAGGTGGTGTGCACAAACTAATCGTCTACAAGACTGCTCCAGATTTTTCCTCGGGGTTTTCTCCCGAAGCCTTTCCATTTCGGGTATTCCGCGAGGCAGCGGAGGTTTTAAAATCAGGGTTTTCCTTCCCC
>JACCGJ010000849.1:0-43648 GCA_013407085.1 Atriophallophorus winterbourni
ATTAATTTTTATGGATCAGATGCCAGACGCCGCCTGACAGGTGTAATCCGATGGTGACTGAAGGTACCGACGGGAGCTACTGAGCAATCGACTGCTTGTTTGAGGTGGTAACTAGAGTTACCGTCAGTAGACAAAGGGTTAATCCGAGTTTCATAAACACATGTCGGTGACTCGCACCGCTTCACGCATACAAACGCCTCTTTGAGCACTGCGAAATCCAGTAGTACGTCAATACACCATCTCCCTGCTCAGCGTATCCTTCACTGCCTGTCTAAAGAAATTATAACCTCACTCTTGAGGCATGCACTTGGTAGCCCTCTTCCATGGAAGTTTTCTAAATAGGTGGAAAACCGTATTGGGAGAATATTAGAATTACTCATCTCACGAAAGGATGATATAGTTCAAATAAGTGTGACTTTTTTCCGTTTCAGAGCCCACAGGGCTGGTACATCTCTCCGGTTTCTTCAAGCCGAAGCCGTATAGGCAGTGTGATTTCCCTCAATAAACTGGGTGCAAGATTGTTGCTGTTATTTTCCCACTATTGATAGTACCAGTTGTACAGCTGCATATGTTTGGCAGCCGGGCTAAGCGCATTTCCCGAAATGCTTATCCGCAGCAGGATTCGAATTTGGCGTTTTCGAACGACAGTCATACATCATATCCCCCGTGACACTGCAGCCCGAAATACTCACTCACACGCAGCGAAACGCACGCAGCTTTGGGTTATATAGGTATTGATTCAAAATCATTGAGGCCAAAATGTTACAATCCAAAAAGATACCCAATTGACTATGATGCCTGTGAAACGGGATAAAGAGACTGATAATCATGCCCAACCAGTTTGAACCTCATCGTTCGATCACAAAATTCACATCTTTCTTGCTGCAAGCGATGCTTCACTAGTCCCCATTCAACTCAAACACCGAAACTGCAATTAATCCAACATTCTTAAGCCTCCAGATCCTCCTAACCAATTTTAGTTCAAACGCCGTATTTCTGTTATTAAAACCTCACTGATTTTTGCGCTGCGGTAAATTGTTTAACTCACATCCGGTTAACTCATATCTCACCTTCCCATATAATCTATTAATCTTTATCTATAAAAAATCATTTTTGTTCAGTAAACAAGTAGTGATATCTAATCTCATCAGATAACTGACTTTACTTTGATTCACACACACACACACACACAGAAACATCCTGCTTCCTTTTTTGCTGTCAAATACTTTTGAACCCCTTACAACACGTCTGTCCCGTTACATCGAGGTGGAACAAGTTATGCGGTCTGACATTAACACTACCGTAATCATCATCATCATCATCCTCATCACCACCACCACCGGTATACACAACTCCCGTACACGTGCCCATGTCAACTTGTCAGTGAGACGGTGTGTAGATCGCAATTGATCGGTTGCTTTTCGCATGACCTTTGTCGGAATTAGCGGGTTGCCTATGATCCGGTTGGTTTGTTAGTGGGATCTGGGGGTGGGGATGTCTTTGTTGCAACAATTCGACCGTGTGATTTGTTTTAGTTTCGAAATTTATTTTAATCAACCAAAATATTCATTTGCATGCACCTCCATCACACCCCACGACCGGTTTCGTGCTATTTGCACTCATCAGGTAGGGACAGTAAGATTAGGATCCGCATGCGCTTGAAATTTTAATCAAGTTTTGTGAATTGAACGGTTTTGGATTTCCGGGTTCTGCTTAACCCTTAACGGTCGAATGGGTCAAATTCGGTACACAAAATTTAAAGGTTTATGATAGGATAAATTAGACAGATCACTTCCGTGTGCCGAGAGTATCGGATTCGGCACGTTCTGCTCTCGTTTGATACGCGTTTGAGACGGCTGAGCCATGCGGCGCGCCAGTTGTCAACAAACTTCGGAAGTGAGGTGAAGCTTGTAAAATAATTCAGGCAGTTAAGGTTTAATCGTCCGATTGACATATGTTAAGTTCACGATGATTATTTTACCTGGTATGCATGAAGTGGATCTGAATAGATGGTTTTATGTCAACAACAGCAAATCGTCACGGTAGATTTTTTAGGCGCCATCTCCACAATGTCCATCAGGCAGGCAGAATACCGTGGTAGGTGCCCATTAATTATGCACTACCGTCCCCGCGTCAACCATTGTGGATAGCCTGTCGCTAGACACCGAAATTGATAAGCGGAGTGGCAGAGCAGCTTCTATTTTGTCCCGATTGAATTCTCGGGTCTGGAGAAACTGAAACTTGATTGTGAAGACAAAGATGATGGTATACAGCGCGTGCGTACTAATTGCTTTTTTATACACCATTAGAAGCTTTACCATCCACACAAGATACTGAAGCGATTTGTTAGCTTGGTTTGCAGAGCATGTTCATCATACTCAGATAACGCCAACTACTATGACTGGGTCGTTTGCATAAAATGGAACACGATCGTATTCCATTCTATTTCATTGTTAATTACTAAATCGTCATATTGAGCACTATACAATAGTTGTTTTTATCACCAATAAGGCACTTGGGCACGGATGTGCAATCGTGCAGTTTTTCTGTGCTGTACGGCTAACATCGTGCTAAATTGATTGGCCAACGGTAGTGAGCTGCATGCTAAAACCCAGCTGGAGTCTCACTACCATTTCTATTTCCCCCCTCATATCAGTCTAGGCCTGGGCAACCTGACAGTAATATCGCCCACGTGCAGTCTCTGACTGTGCGGCACTTTGCCTGGACCAGACTTGTGTTTTCATACATACATACTTGGGCACTTTCTTTCGTGTGAAATGCATGCGTGGCCGCTATGTGAAACCGCGCATTACTAATTATCACGCGTTACCTTTACAGGACGTGAACGATGTGGCACCCCAGTTCTCGGCTCCGAGCTACACACTTTCTCTCTCGGAAACCACTCCCCTGGGTTCCGAGATTTTGCGGTTAGAGGCTACCGACGTGGATACTGGTCTCGGAGGTCTGGTATGTAAACGAATATGTTTGTAAATCTGATCGTCTTTTTGCTTCTTGGATTTGTCAATGGACCTTGACGGTTTTCGCCTCTTGTCTCCTCAAGTTTTGAGGTCACTTTGACACTTTTACCAGTACACGAAAATGCAATCCACGCGCACTTATCTCAAGTCTTCCTGTTGTTTTAACGTGTTGCTCATTCCGCAGGTATTCGGCGCGATGCCCACCATCTTTCGTCGCGAACTGATTCAATCGTGTGTTATCTTGTAATATTTTCTGGGAATAATTTAAAATTATTCTTCGGTGGATTTGCTTGAAAATGTTTGTTGCGAACTATTAATCTTCACCAATCAAATTAGTGGTTTAATCTGTCAAAATTATAATATTTATGAGACAGCCATTCTGCTGGGATGAAGAGTGCCTGTACTTCATTATGTTTGTGCGTAGCAGTCTATTTGTTGTCCGTATCGAACAACAGTCGATGTGGCAAGCCGCGATAGGCAGTACTCGTTGGATCGACAGCGTTTACAGGCTATCGGTGCGAGCCGCAAACAGCAGCCGACCGTAGTAGCTGCTCTTCCGCGGCTAGAAGATAAAGCCACCTCTAGCGTAAGTTGTCAAGTCCATGAGGGCGGGCAACAGCTGCATTAATTAAAACAGCACATATATCCGGGTGTATGTGTGAGGGGAATGGCGAAACATTGGACATTTTTGAGCGTTTCTACGCTTCACTGAGAGCCATTGATATTTTGTTTGTGGTTTTGAGAACGAATCACATCTAAATCTACCCGTATTTGCAACCTTTTCCACCCCTCGATCGGTTTCACGGTGGCCGCATTTATCGGGTAGAGTTCCGCTTGTCGTATGAAAAAACCGTTTAGAAAATTGTGCTTTGGTTCTCTCATTGCAGCTGCTTGATGTGTAGTGAATCTAATACGGCGGTTTCCACTGGATGAAGACAAACTACTGGAAGCCTATATTCCATCGTACATGTTGGTTTTGTAATCAGCCAAAAAAGATATGGATTATGACACAGTTCTATCTCATCAGCTTTTATATTTGAGTAGCCTCGCGAGGTCTACTTAATTCGGTCTCATATGAAGACGCTAGTCTTTCTGTTTGATCGTTGTGTCAGCAGCGTCTTTGCCTGCGGGGTAAAAAGCGTGTTTGGTTCTGTAAATACTTTACTGTTGTTAGAATGATTAAGCATACATTGCCACTATAAACCATGTTATAGTAAGCAACTTCTTGTATCTGCTTCTCGGCTCGCCGGTAGAATCCCATTTCGGTTTCGTATTGCGTTGGAAGGTTATTGTAAACAGCCACTAAATCGAAGGCGCGAAATTGGACTGAAACAGTACTGATACAGAGTGATGTGTTGCTCACATCCCCCTAAATTACACTCCATTATCGGTTTCTGGCTGTTTGCTGTCATCAGGTGGCGACAGTAAGATTAGGTTCAGTGAGTCTTGAAACAGTGGATAAATGGTCAACAAGTTTATACTTGAAAGCCATTGTTGCGTAGAGTTCGTACAACGAACCATGATGTTCAAACACAGAATCACATAGTGATTCGTGGTCAAGCACTCAAGGCGCTTATGGATGACCAAAGTGATGTGTTGCGCACATCCCCCGAAATTACAGGTTGCAATCTTCGAATTTCCAGGGAAAAACAGTGTGTGTGTGAGCATGTGACTGGTTTTTGCGCTTATTGGAAAGTGAAATAAGGTGGTGCGATGTAGCATTACATATCCGGCGACGGAGTGTTTCGGCAATCGAAAAAATCGTCAGGACTTGAAAGTGTGCTAGTTAGTGGGTACTCCAGTGGGTGCACTAAAAATCATCGTTTTTGTGTTCATTAAAACATCTGTTCGAGCAGTGCAAATTGAGAATATTGCTGAAGGATTACAAGATAATATTTTGAGCGACAAGTTCTGGGAAACAGGAGTTGGCAGTGGGCATCATCAGTTAGTGAAATTCGGTGATGTCTCGAACGAGCTTAACTTGGTAATGACTCGTGAGAAACTGATAGGCACTGAATCTTACGGAAGTTCTATTCTAAGGCATAGCTGACATAGAGGATTTCGCTGTGGTTAAGATGTTCGCGTATAATAAATAAGCGGTGAAGTTATTCTTTACTTTGTTCATGCAAAATGGAACATGGTCGACTTCCAAAAGATCCACTCTATGGTGAGTTGCAATCAGGAAGTCGACCATTGGGCAGACCGCACTTGCCGTACAAATACGTTTGCAAAAATTTATATGAAAGCGCTTAACATTGACCCTACGAGTTGGGAAGAACTTGCTCTTGGTCGCTCGTTTGGGAGGCACTGTGTAAAGAATGTCTGCAAGCTGAGGAACAACACATACTGCTACCAGCTGCTAATAGAAGATCACGTGATTGACGTGCAATTGACATCGTGAGCTCAGTGGGAGAGACTTCTTGTTGAATAGGACTGTTTAGTCACTCTAGAAGCTGCGGAGCATGAAGTCATCAATCGCTTGTGATGTACATCCACGGTCGACATCGACCGAACAGCAACAATTCTTTTCTCCTCTTCGTAATAAACGTTTGTCTGATTGGTCTGATTCGGAGCTGAGTGTCATTACTGTTGTGCTGATTGTGCCCGATGCGTGAGTCGGCAACGTGAACCAGATACGCAGGCTGTGAACTCAATTCACTTGACCTTGTCGTAACAATAGGTTTACGAGTTTTCATTTGGCTGAGCAAATTTATTTTGTTACCCGGACGGAACCATCCACGCAAGACACGAACGGAAGCTGAATGCTTTCCATCTACGAAGCATCCGTCGTATCTTGAACATATCGTGGATGGACAGAGTGACTAATGCTGAAGTGCTTTCAAAAGCTGGTCTACAGAGCATGTTCACTCTATTGCGACAGCGCCGCCTGCGCTGGCTTGGTCATGTCTATAGAATGGAAAATGGTCGTATCCGAAAGATCTACTCTATGGTGAGTTGCAATAGTAAGTCGACCATTGGGCAGACCGCACTTGCGGTACAAAGACGTTTTGCAAAAGAGATATGAAAGCTCTTGGGATTGACCCGGCGAGTTTAAAAACTTGCTCTTGACCGCTCGCACATTGGAGCCACTGTGTACGCGTCGTCTGCAACCTGGGGAGTAGAAATACCGCGTTGCTGCGGAACGGGATCACGCCGCCGGCGGTGAACTGACGCGCCAAGCTTTGCGGGAGAGATTGTTCCTCTCGACGAATTGGACTGTTTAGTCATTGAAAAACTGTATAACATGAAAATTCATGCGATTTTGATATACATCCATGGTCGACATCGACCGAAGGAGGCTTTGGTTGGTGCGGCAAGCTTCGCGAATCCCGATCGTATTGCTCATGCACAAAGGGTCTTTTTGAGAACCACAATTATTGGCTGCACTAACACGTTACCATTTTTCCTTCATCTTCGTATTAGCTCTGTTTTCATTCCTCGTGTTTCAGATTCGATTCCGTTTGGAACCGTTTCACACGGCTAATTCCACGAGCCAAATCGATCCGATCTCATACTTCCAATGTGATTCCGTGACTGGCCAAATCTATCTGATTCGTTCCCTCGATTACAACATCACCCATGTGCATCGCTTTTGGGCGGTCGCCACCGACCAAGCACCTGTCAATTATCTGAGCTCTCGCATTCCAATCACCGTAAGTTTCGCATTTTTCCTCCTGTCCAGGAAAGCATTTTATTTCTAAATGTTCTCCCCATTTCCCAATACCCACATCCAATTCTTTTCCCTCGGTGTGTTGTTTCAGTTTGACAGTACATGAATCATCATCATCATCATCCCTGGCATCCTCGTCAACATCTCTCTCTCTCTCTCTTTATTTTCCCGCATTCCACTCTACTGACAGTTTTGTAGTGATTGTTAACGGGAGAAACAACAACACCTTGTTACTAGGCCCGTTACTCAACCGGCCTGGTTGTCGGCGCTTGCTGAATAGACGCACGCATACAAAAACACAAGCATGATCAACATCGCTGACATAAGTGGTATTTAGTGTTTTGTTGATCGCGTATCTCGGTTTCGGTGTTCGAGTTTTTGGAATTGTTCAGACCGACCGAGCTTGGTGGCAAGTTGTCTTTTCCGTTTGTTTAAATCAAGGTCCGAAATCATGAGCGATTCATAAGGCTGATACGATTGGACATCTTCCGTTATCACGATCACCACAAGTGAATCTTATTGTTGTGATCCCACTAACCGGTGAACTATAATCGGCTTGCTAGGAAATTTGAGTGCAATCGGTTAGAGTAGTTTTTGGGTAACGTTTCACTTCTGACACAGAAGCTTCGTCAGACCAAGGGTGATAGTCAGGACAGGGAATGTGATTAAGTAGTAGTCAGCTTACCACCACTTATTTGACCTTACCGCTAAACAGCCTATAGAACGCCTAAGCTGTGTCACGTCTGGTGGGAATAACCTTGCATTATGAATACACGATCGGTCCCAAAGATATTCCAATCTATTGCTATAATCGGCTTGCTTCTCAAGATTTTCGTTCATTTTGGAAGCCATTTTCGATTCTTCGGCAAGTGCTGGAACCGTCTTTCCGTTCTCCGACAATTTCACACACATTCAGTGATAGAATCGTTTGTTTGCGGTCAAGTAATTATGTCACCGTTTGGCTGCATGCCTCTGTAATAATTGGACCTAGGCTTAAATTCAAGGAAGAGTAGAATAAGTGCTCGATTCTAGTCCATTACTGATGGCAGGTGTTGGAGCATTGTCTGCGCACCACGAAACTCAGGCATGCTAATTCTCGTGAGTAATTGTTTACTGTACTGCACCACTCTATATACATGATATTGACCCTATGCGTTGAGAAGAACTTACTCTTAATCGGTCACTTTCGAGGCGTCATTTTTTACTTTTACTTTTTACTTTTGTGCGACTATCTCCTCCTGGAGAATGAGTCGGCTTCAATGAATATTCTTGGAAATTTGGGTACAAAGCGGCGTCCCCAGCACCACTCGTCGTTTGTTCGAGTCAGCTTCTCTAGCCTTTGCACAACCAAATGCGACCTGCAAGGCAGCGGGAGTTGCCATAAAGGGGTGGTGTGTACCAACTAACCGTTCCAGATTGTTCCTCAAGGTTTACTCCCAAAGCCTTTCCCGCGATCGGGTATCCCGCAAGGCAGCGGAGGTTGAAAATCAGGGTTTTCCTTCCAGCATATGAAATGCCCTCCCAGGATAACGAGCTCCATCTGTCCGAAGCAAACTGGTTTTCAGGCGCCAGTCACACGCCCTGACCCCTTCTCCTGTTGGTAGAAGCAGTTCTGCCACTCGTGCAGGCCGGAAGCTGGACTTGGTTGTCAGTGGCTATTTGAGACGCGCGCCATTTTAGACAGTGGGAGCTTATCCCCACTGCCACCCCCGGTTACGACAAACTTTGGAAGCTGTGGAAGTGTATATACTGCTTTCGTCTGTGGAACGTAGATAACGCTATCACTGTGCGACTGCCGCCGATCGGCTGAATGCGGCCTGTCGCTGTCAGCGCTGTGGGAGAGATTGTTCCTCCGAAGTTAGACTGTCATCCGAAATGCTGTAGAGCATGAAATAGTTATGCTCTTGTGCTGGTCGACATCGATCGAACGATGCCAATAACACTAACCACTCGATGACTCTTGAGGTTGTATTTTGAACCCAGTGTTGACAACCCTTGGATGTCCAGTCCAGAAAAAACCACCAGTCTTATTGGTCACGTTCTGAAACGAAGCCAAGAAGTTCTTAAGGCATTGGCACCTATTGTTCGCGTACTGTGCAAATCCAGGAGATGGACTATTCGTACTCGTTCGCGCCTACCAGTTTTTGTTTCCATTTCAACCATGATCCCCGTGGTTAGAACACCGATCCGCAACCCAACATTGTCTGGTGCCTGATTCCGGTCGTATTCCTGACCTTGAATACACCCAACCCCACCAATTAGCCAAAAATTAGATGATGCAACTGCTGTCTCTAATTAGTATCGCGCGTGAGCGGCGGCGGTCATCGTGCTTCATGTGGATGGTTCGGCACGGTTTGCATGATTTATGGGTAACATCCTCGTGAACGCGCAACTTTGTTACGCCAATGTTGGATCTGAACCACAGTGATAACTGTGTCGTAAAAATCCGCGCAACAAAACATTCACAAATGTGTTCAAACGTGTCGCTTGCCAATCATCAATTCTGGTCTGTCCCCAAGCTAGACGTCGAAGTTCTATTTATGCGTCAATCTAAAGATATATCGTGAAACTGCGTAATGATCATTATTCCTAAGTGATGTGTTGCTCACATCCCCCGACAAATTTGTCGGGGGATGTGAGCAACACATCACTTTGGTCATCCATAAGCGCCTTGAGTGCTTGACTACGAATCACTGTGATTCTGTGTTTGAACATCGTGGTTCATTGTACGAACCCTATGCAACAGTGGCATTCAAGTATTACCTTGTTAATCATTATTCCTATTTTAGATGCGCGATAAACGACTTGTATACCGTTTCTGGTTAAGGTATACACAAATGTGCATGTGGTTAAAACCATGGACTTGAAACCAGAATCCGTATGTGCATGCGTTTGCATTACATACTCTCCGACTGGTAATTCAAGGTTTCAAGGTTTGTAATGGTCTAAAAAGCAACAAGCTTAACAACAACTATAGGATGGTATAAATTGAAATGTAAGTGTATAAACAATATAAGGAAGTAGATTAAGCAGTATATAAGTGTTCTGGAAACGAATAATGCAATAAAAATGCGTCTAATTTCGTTTTAAATTCTTGCAAGCTAGTGGAGCGAGCAACGGTTGAAGGTAAGCTGTTCCAAGTAAAACAGACACGGACAGAGTAAAAAATACCTTCTACAGTTCAGGCGGGAATGGGGTACGACCAGCACATATTCATGGGTCCGATAATTTATCGTATCCCTGGTTTCGTGATGTTTGCATTCATCATGTTGGGACAGCATGATCGATATCCGCGTTCCTTGCAATAGTGGAGAAATGGTCAATAAGATGCGAACTCGTATGCCACTGTTGGATAAGGTTGGCATAGCCAACTAACAGCACGAAACCGATCGTGAAATTTATCTTTTGATAAACCGAGTGTTCAGAAGTGGATTCAACTGGCACATAATTGTTTATATCAATTAATCATGCTTATATTCTTGATTCAAATAATTTATATACTTGTTTACTCGTACGTCTATCTTATTACAAACTGTGTAAGCCCCTAACCTGTGTTGAACAATGTTCAAATCCTTTCATCCATCAGCCTAGCCCACGATAAATTGGGTGCTTAAGCTTAATCCACGTTGAGTACAACAAAATTCTTAGTCGGTGCTTTGTTTGGTTCTTGAAACCTATCCACCACGCGTCTGTCACGACGCCACGTAGATTCTTTTGTTGTGACCATGCCGTGTGATACATCCTTTGATCTCTCCAACTGCCTTGTTGGTCTTTCACATTCGTCAAAGTGAGACTGATTTGTCAAACCCGTTTGTTGTTTACTCTAATCAGCTTTCAACTATTTCGCATGGTAGGTGGTCAGGCGTTAGCTTAAGACCGACTATCATCATGCAGTCAGATCAAGCGTATTCTGTTCACAACGTCCATGATTTTATGAATGCTGGTTACCTATTGGTGGTCTTGTGGTAGTTGTGAATGATGTGCCATTTTAATCTGATCACCATCGTCAAAGACATTCATGACGATGATGGTTCAGTGCTCGGTCCTATCCTTTTCTTGTTATACATAAATGATATTACCCTAGTAGTTCGATGTAACATGGTTCTTTTTGCTGATGACATAAAAATATGGAAGCAACTCCGATTCGCTGAAGATTGTTCGATGCTGCAAGAGGACTTGGATGCTCTGTATTAGTGATATCAGCCTTTCAACATACGTAAACGTAAAGTGTTACAACTTGGCCGGAAATACGACCAAGCCGATCATCTTGGTCATGAAAACCTGACTTGGACCAGCGCTGAAAATCATCACGGTATTTGGATTACGAATAACCTGAAACCGAATAGGCATTGCCAGAAAGTCTTCAACAGGGCAAGCGGTATCTTGGGAATGTTGAGGAGAATATTTGGGTTGTTCTCTCCTAAAACGCTTTCCCACATAAATACTTGCAAACGATAGAGTACATGATAGAGTGCATACTGAGACACGCTAGAGTCTCCCTACCATTTCTATTTCTTTGTCATATCTGTCTAGGCCTGGGCAACCTGATTGTGTGGCACTTTGCCTAAATCAGGATTGTGCTTTTACATCACACATCACACGTGATCCCAGTTTGGTCACCGTGGCTGTTAAAAGACATTGGATTGTAAGATAGAATTTACCACCTAGCAACGAAGCTAGTTGATGGGATGCAGCACACCCCATATCGAGAGAGTATGGCCATGCTGGGATTGACTGATTTTATACAAAGGCGAGTAAGGAGCGACATGATCCTAACATATAAAATACTGTGGATGTAAAATCACTCTATCCGCGAATTGACAGAGGACAGTTTCACTAATAATACACTGAGTCATTCAAGTTGTCTCGATATACCACACTGAAGACTCGATTGCAGACTTCATTACTTCTCGGCGCGTATTTGCTTTCTGTGAAATTCACTATCACAAGATATTGTGAACGCTCCTACGATCCTTAATTTCAAATCAAAACTGGATGTTTATATCAAACAGCACTCCACTATCGGCCCTGTATATTGACCCCACTTGAACCCACATATACCAAATAGCTCCACAGAATGTTGATGGCATCCTCTGTATTTTTATAGCTGTCATCCAATAGTACATGCAAACCAATTACTTTTATCACCATAAAATCTTTTTTCTTGATTCTTGACGAATACCGATGATTGATTCGCCTAGTATTAAGAGGTTCGGGTTTACTGGAAAACATGGAGAAGTAATCTCGATGAATAACATCTAGAGTAAACAAGGTTATACCTGAACGCCACTGTTGTATAACCTTGTTTACCATTTATCCACTGTTTCAACGCTCACTGAACCTAATCTTACTATATCCACCTGATGACGGCAAACAGCCAGAAACCGGTAGTGGAGTGTAATTTAGGAGGATGTGAGCAACACATCACTTTGAACATCTAAAGTACTTGATCAAGTTCGCGTGTAGCCTGCTTACCGTTTCTCTTTCTCGGTAAATTCTATCGCCATTGATTGGCGGCAAAGCATCCACGCAAGGCGCCGTTATGAACTTCATCATACCGACGGTAGCTATGCCGAACATTGTAAACTAAAGATTGCTTAGAGAATATTTTTATTGTTAATAATAACACCCAAGACATCGACAGTACCTTGCATCAACAAAATGGGTTCGCTGGTTCTAAATGCACTCGCACTGTGATCTAACAAGCCGCGTTCAACTTTCGTAAATTGGTCCCAGCCAAATTGATTGGCCAGAGGTAGTGAGCTGCATGCTGAAACAGGCTGGAGTCTCACTACCATTTCCTGTTCTTTTTTCTTCCTCATATCTGTCTAGGCCTGGGCAACCTGACAGTATCTTAGCCTACGTTCAGTCTGTGACTGTGCGGCACTTTGCGTGGATCAGGCTTGTGCTTTCATACATACATACATACATACATACCCAGCCAAAGTAGCAACCCAAAGAGAATTAAGTTTACAATTCAATGATCTTAATACCTAATTAAATATGCAAATGCATCCCCAAATTGTTAGCTATGTTTCTAGAATGTCCGATCGAATAATTGTGAATAGCTTCCTTCCATCTGATAAGTGTCAATCGCACGAACTCAATTATGAGGTGCAAATGATGAGAATTTGAGGGATACAAAATATTTCATCAAGGTACGAACGATCAGTGGTGCAGATCTATTCATATAATAAGTCCAAGTCAAGCGGTAAAAGTTTGCAATTAATCATTTTCCCTTCACACACTTTCCCATCCCCTAAACTGTACCGCTGGTTTCCTGTGGTCATCTCGTAGCGTATGTTTTACACCAAGAACTGATATGATTTAGAAAAAAAGAACTGCTGAAAAAGCGCTTACTGATTATTGATCGAACTAACTGAATTCGTTGGAGAAAATATGTCACTTGCTTCCCACTGCAATACTATGAATTTCCGTTGCTTACATCGGCTGAGTACCATGTTGTTGGACATCTAATGGTGAATACCATCCATACTTTATAAACTGTTACCGTGTCACTGCCTATGCCTTTTCCAGGTGCACGTACTAGACTCTAACAATCACGCCCCTGTGTTCGATTACTCCAACTCGACGAATCCCGACCGGTGTATGTACGCGATCGAACTGAACGAGCGATCCTCGTGGAACAGTTTCATTTACCGCATTCACGCAACCGATGAGGATGTCAACGACTCGGTGACGTATCATCTGCTCCCGTCCGCTGACCATCACTCGGACTACTTCCGTCTTGGTCGTCACGATGGTGTCCTCCGTTGGCTTCCGTTCCGTTCCCCGGAAGGATTGGTAGGATCGCGACAATCGGCTGGCCGGCGAAACAGTTCGCATTTGTGGTTCGCGGGCAACATGCTGGATCCATTACAAACAGATCAATTTGATCTCGAGGTGACTGTTTTAGAGTTGATTGCTTTTATTTGTATCGTCTTCAATTTCGAATCCTCTAATTCCGTTTTTAATTTAATCCTATTCAGGTTATTGCATCCGATGGATTTCATACAACCTCGTGTCGTTTGATCATCCATTTGGAACCGGCTAATTGGGGTCCGCCCACATTTCCCGAGGGCAAAATTATTCGCTGGAATGTTTCCGAATCCAGTACACAGTTGGGTCGGATCCCTGTTGCGTTTGACCAGGATCGTGCTCTCTTTGGACAGGTTCGGTATCAACTGGTTGGTGGTTTCGCTCGAGATGGCTTTCGATTGGATCCGGTCTCAAGTAAGCTCATCGAGTTATTGATCGATACCAATTAATCGATTGACCGCGAAAACGCGGCGCAAGAGAAATCGCGGTTAGCATCACTCAGGTGGAAATGGCCACTGGCAATAGCTGTGAATGTGATCATGTAAGACCATGCCCAGCCGGTCAAATCCGTCCGCAGAGCTACCTCGGGTTACTGTAATATGGGATAAGTCTCTTTCAGGAAATTTTATGTCATATAGTTAGGTAGTCTTTCGAATCGGATGGGGTCACCTGTGGAGTGTTTTGAATAGTTCTACATGTTGATTTAACTAAAACACTGCTCACGGATTTCCTCACGATAGCTACCAAGAGTCTAGCAACTGACCTCCAAATAAGGCTTTTGTGGATATCTGCCTTGTCTCGAAAGATTATGGTTTGTTAAGAATCTCGTGGAATGGGTGACGTTAAGCGATGAGTTGCATGTTGGCTATTTCATCATATAAGAAGCTATCCTTCTTCAGTGCTGCCAGATAGATTCAAGACTTATGGTGAAAAAAGCAAATAGCTATACAATATCCTGTAGGATATGCGTATAAAATTTACGAGATTTGTACTTTCATATTTCTATCCTTGTGGTTCGAAAGGGGATTAAAAGTATAGGGTGAGAAATAGATGTTTGTGTAAGTTGTTTTTTTCAAGTGAATGTGTATAGCGGGAGCACTGGGGACAGCACAGTTGTTGGCCTCCTTCGGTCGATGTCGATCATGGATGTACATCAGAATCGTATGAATGTTCATGTTCTACAGCTTTTGGAATGACTAAACAGTCTGATTCGGGAGCAACAATCTCTCCAGCAGCGCTAGCAACGAAAGTCAGATCTCGGTTGTATTGCATCAGTTGCACGCCGGCGGCGTGATCTGCGTTCAGCATCCAAGAGCAGTATCTGCTCCTCCTCAGCTTTCAGACGACGCTTTACACAATGCCTCCAATGTGAGCGATCAAGAGCAAGTTCTTCCAAAACTGGCCGAGTCAATGCCAAGAGCTTTCATATCTCTTTTGCAAACGTCTTTGTACCGCAAGTGCGGTCTGCCCAATGGTCGACTTCCTAATTGCAACTCACCATAGAGTAGAGTCGGCCAGCACATTATTGTTCATCACAAAAGTTCGTAACTTTTCTTTGAAGATTATTTTGTTTTGCGTTGACGACCCCATTTCTGGCAGTCAACAGTTCCAGAGAAAACGTAAGCGGAATGAATAAAAGTTCTGACGAAAGTTTAACCGGGGATGTAGTGTTTGAAAAGTGAGAATATGGCTCTGTTTCGGGAGGCTAGAACCACTTTTGAATAGGTGCTTGAAAGTGCGTGACGCTGCATGGATTATTCCAGTGTACAATTAGGTCACCTGTGCTCGAATAATACAGTCAATGCTCAAAGTGTAGGTTATACAATCCGGTAACCATTTTGATTGACTTGTGTTATATCCTCCCGACTAGATCGAGGACGTTTTCCAACCATGGTGCCCTTGCTTACACTGTATAGTCCGCGAATGTGTTTTGTATGGATTATGTATCTTTGTCAATGAGTACCATTCAGCATCCAAAAATGTAAAATGTTAAGTGTCGGTAAATCATTCGAATTCACATACTCTCTGGGATCTCAGCAACGTTCATGGGTTACGGAAGAGAAAGACCTGGGTGTGTGGATTAGAAGTAACTTGAAGTCTTCACGGCAGTGTTCTGTTGTATACAAAACGTCCTGCCAAAGCTTAGCATTGCTCAGAAGGATCTTCGGTAGTTTCACAAAGCAGATACTCCCACGGATAATTAACACCTATGTCAGACCAACAACGGAATACGCTGTTCAAGCATGGTCCCCATGGTTACGAAAGGACATGAACTTGTTGTAACGTGTATACCACCGCGCTAAAAAACTGGTGACCGGGCTATAACAGGCCATACGAGTAGAGGATTACAACTCTAAACTTCTTTGACTTTTCGTACTGTCGTCTCAGGGGTGACTTGATCCTGTTGTTCAACATTCTGCATACAGTGGATCACCCATTTGAACACCTGTTTGATCGGCAAGAAACACGTGGTAGCAGATTGCAACTTTGAATTACTTTGAACGTCCGTCATTTGAACAGTTCATATGAAAACTCAACGTCACTTTCTTCCATGTATCATAACGCGTATCGTCACTTGGTCTCTAACTGTGAGCAAATCGAGATGAATGTGCATTTACGTTAAAAATGAAATTCTCGTCGTATCTTCTGTTGCAGGAGAACTTTCCCGTTTGCGACCGTTAGATCGAGAGCGAGTCGGTAAATTCGAGCTCTTGATACGCGCAACCGACGGTGGTGGCTCATTTGATCATCTCACCGTGCTGTTAAATATCATGGATGTGAACGATAATCGCCCTCAATTCATGCAACAAACATATTCGGTAAGTCAACAACATCATTAAAACCACCCCTTTGCTCTCATTCAACTGAAATCTGTTCGAATATCGATTTGGGGCTCCTTGCTGGCACATCGTTGGCTTAAACGAACGATAGTTTCATTCTGTCACCCGTAGGGTTTGCGAATGAAGAGATTTTATCCTTTTTCGCCAAGAGACACAATGATGACGGCCTGCCTGATCGTCTAACGCGTTTTCAAAGTTTAAGTTACTAGCCACTCTCGTGGCTCATGTTTAATACATCAGAATGCGATTTGCGTGTGTGAAATCAGGCTTCCCGGGTCATACTTACACAACCTTGTTTCTCGTTATTCTTTAAGATCATTTTCTTTTCACATTGATGAAAATTTAATGATCGAGCGCCGTTCTTTAATTTAAATTTATGTTCATGTTTCGGGGTCTGCTCAGCTCAACAGAATCTTTTCAACTGTAAACATAGTTGGAAACAAGTCAGTTAATACTCTACGAACCGAACTACAATTTCGACCTCCCCATCGATCCCCCGCAAGCACAAAGCCTAAGGCTTCATATTATCAACCAGCATCCCTATTTAAAGGCAATAAATACGTGAGCGCGCTCTCTGTGAGATCTATACGGAGTGCAGAACTAAAGTGAGGTAGCGCAGCTGGCTATATGTGATGCTTATTCTTACCCTTCGCGATATGGCTCAAATTCATATCCACTGGCTGTCTTGTTGAGGTGATTGATTAATCTTGTATGTTGTCAAGTCATGATGCGTGACAGCGAAAACCACAAGCAAGCTCTCATCCTGATGTCGCTCTACTCGTTCCTATCACTTGCTTGAATTAATGGTTGATTCGAGGTGTGGGCACCCCAGTTCAGTGCGCCTGCGTCCAATCTTTTAAAGTTTCAGTAGCTTTTTGGATCGCACCCTTCCCCATATATTTTAGAATTTTTACTATGGTTGTGTGGCAGTACACGGGTACTATACGGCAAGAATGAATTGTGCAACATTTTGCAACAGCCTCGGGCTAAAACCCATTCACGGAAGATATCAGGTGAGCGGTGTATCAATATCGTGTACACATGTATGCAACACACGACTGTTGCCAGACGAGCCAGATAGTCTGGAGACTGTTCCGATGAATAGTTACAGATCAGATAACGACAACCAGATTGCAGCACTTCATCGATGGCTAGAAATCTAGCTTTGTTTTAACTGCGTTGTGCGAGGTGCTGCGTAATTACTGCACTTCAAGTGAAAGAAGTCGACGTTGTAGTACGGAACGTCAAGATGGAGAATCAACATAGACAGCATTACACCGGTAACAAGTACCAAGTGCGTAACTGACATACAACCATGAGATAGTAAACAAATTCTACAAGATATGGGGAAGAGTGGAACCAGAAAAGCTACTGAACCTATATAAGATTGGAGAATAATCGAAGATTGTATGAACAACAATGTTGTTATTTGCCTCCTTCGGTCGATGTCGACCATGGATGTACATCACAATCGAATGAATTTTCATGTTCTACAGCTTTTTGAATAACTAAACAGTCCGATTCGGGAGGAACAATCTCTCCCACAGCGATGGCAACGAAAGTCAGATCTCGGTTGCATTGCATCAGTTGCACGCTGACGGCGTGATCTGCGTTCAGCAGCCAAGAGCTGTATCTGCTCCTCCCCAGCTTGCAGACGACGCTTTACACAATGCCTCCAAAGTGAGCGGTCAAGAGCAAGTTCTTCCAAACTCGCCGGGTCAATGCCAAGAGTTTTCATATCTCTTTTGCAAACATCTTTGTACCGCAAGTGCGGTCTGCCCAATGGTCGACTTCCTAATTGCAACTCACCATAGAGTAGATCTTTCGGAATACGACCATTTTCCATTCTATAGACATGATCAAGCCACCGCAGGCGGCGCTGACGTAATAGGGTTAACATGCTCTGGAGACCAGCTTCGGAACGTACTTCAGCGTTAGTCACTCTGTCCATCCACTGAAATCAGTGCCGTAACCAACATGCTCTTTCTATTGAGAGGGGACTATTAATCAAAAATCGGCTTGAGTGTAATACTAGCTCTTTAAGGTAAATTTAATTCTCGAAGTTACTTGGCACCATCGGAAACGTAATGCAACTATGCGTAATAGAATCTTTGATAGCGTAAAACAAGTTAACGATGGTTATACCACGTATTGCGAATGGGAAATTATCACTTTCTTAACGCGGTTTTGTTCGCCACTCCTAACTCCGAATAGCGTCGTTGTAAGAGTGGTCAGACTGTGACTTGGCGCAAGCAGATGAAGGCTTTGACTGCTAAACTAGCTGCGGTTGGTGCTCCCAGGTCGGGGTCCAAAAGACGAGAATTCATAGTGGATTCTTACCCTTAGTCATATGGCCCAAAATCGTGTTCAGTGGCGGTCTTGTTGTATATATCTAGGAGTGTTTGGTTAATCTTGTCTGTTGTCAAGTCAAGTGGCGAGGAAACCGTGTTATGATGTGTGACAGCGAAAACCTCAAGCAAGCGGTCACCCTGATGTCGCCCTACTTGTTCTGGCTGACAGTATCCCATTCCACGTGCAGTCTCTGACTGTGCGGCACTTTGCCTGGATCAGGCTTGTGCTTTCATACATACATACGCCCTACTTGTTTGAATGTATGTTTGATTCTCGATGTTGGCACCTTACCCCAGCGTATCTGTGTTTAATCTCCTATTGGTTCCCCATATTTTTCGAACTTTGCTATGTTTTGTTTTTATGTCAGTTAATCACTCGGCACCTGCTACCGGTGTAAACCTGTCTAAGATGATGAAGATGATTATGCATATTTGATATCGTAGACGAAATCCCGAGAACTGTTTCACTTCTACACGAGAACGCATGAATTCACTCGTTCGTTTGCTATCTATTTGTGATTTCTGAATAAGCTTGCTCATCCCACTTACCATTCTTTTACTGATTGCTTTTAAAATATCCCATTTTCGTTTCAGGTGACCCTATTTCCTGAAGAATATAACCGTTCAATAGCAAACTTCCCGCTCTTCACATCCTTGCGCCTATCGGCCATCGACTCCGATTCTGGTCAGAACGCCCAGCTTCATTATCGTCTTTTTCGCCCGCCTACTGCGTTTTATCATGAAAGCTTTGCTCAGACCGCAGCCCTGTTCGATATTGATTCGATTTCGGGTCACCTGGTCCTAAAGTCGCCAATCCCAGCCAACGCTCGCCCCGATAACCCGATACAATTGTTTGCTGAAGTTTGCGATTCTCCTGGTACAGAATTCACAAACATTTTGTGTTCCAATCCGGTCAAAGTCGTTGTGAAATTTGCCCAAGTATCCCCGGATGTTGTACCTGCGATAACTTGCACTTCAGCTCCTGTGTTGGAGGTATGTTTCAATCCATGGCGTTTGTTTATTATCTCTCATCGAGGACACCATGTATCCACTATTTATGTAATGTGCTCACATTGTATCTCAGGGGGTAGATGTTGTTCTAATGGTGTTCGCTGCAACGAATGGACAATCGAACGCCGTATAAAAGTGTTATATATTACCAGAGTAGAACCCAAGTAATAATTACCTTAACACTTAAATACCTTTATGCTATTAGTCACTATTGACTAACTAAACCCAACACTACGCGCAGCAAGGCAGACCCATCAGGCAAAGTGCTTTACCGTCTCTGACCAAAAAGGCCATTAGGCCGCGGCTCGTCTGTATTTATACACTGTTTCTAGCGAAACACAATATGGCCGACAAATGGACCAATCAGAATCGAGAATCATCAATTCAAAGGGTTTTAGAGGTTCTTGTGGAAAATAATAATATTTCCTCAACAAAAAGCCTACAAATCACGCTCGCAAGTCCCTTCAAAATAAGTTTAGCAAATGATGTCATCTAGCCTGATTACGAAACGTTCTGAACAGACAATGTCAGCTCGACAAACACAATTTGAACATTTCATTAGCTTACCGTTCGGACCCAGATGGTCACCACTTATCCTCCGTTAATTTTTATTTCAAGCCTGAATCTACAAATGAGTAGTATATAAAGTTAGAAAAACTGGTCGGAAACACACGATCGGATTCCTCGCTATTGTCACTCATCAGGCATGCGTATACGCGTGAAACGATTTTTGGATCTCATTCTGACGTTTTGATGACCTTGTTTTTTCAAAGTTGAGAATACAACCTCATTTGCAACTTGAAATTGAGTTTCCGCGGTTTTCGCAACATAAAATGATACTGAGGTTGTTGTTGGCCTCCTTCGGTCGATGTCAACCATGGATGTACATCACATTCGCATGAATTTTGATGTTATACAGCTTTTTGAGTGGCTAAATAGTCCGATTCGGGAGGAACAATCTCTCCCGCAGCGCTGCCAATGATAGTCAGAACTCGGTTGTATTGCATCAGTTGCACGGCGGCGGTGTGATCTGCGTTCAGCAGCCAAGAGCTGTATCTGCTCATCCCTAGCTTGCAGACGACGCTTTACACAATGCCTCCAATGTGAGCGGAGTTATGGTGCTAAGGTATGGTATGTTAAAAGGTGTAGAAATCCGCTACCGTCCGTAGGTTTCCAAAACCTGTCTCTCACTATGAACCAAACTCGTGCGTTTGTTCCTACAGTCACAAGCATCGTTATGATCAGTTTTATCCCGCACTGTGATTAAAGATTAGTCTTGAAATCAATCATCAAAATCATTCTTTTATTTCAAGACCTGAAAAAGTTGACTACTTAAAATAACTCATTTCTGATTTAAAAACATAAGACAAGAGTCTCCTATCGTTCCAACAAGCGGACTCTTAACAAGTTTGTTACCTCCACATTGTTGGGTTATGAAAATCGTAACCTGTTCGTGTTTGTTTATTTGCTCACTCTCAGAATAAACCTCCCCACCATTCTGTTGAACATATGAACGTTTCCCATACGGCTTGTCAAACTCTTTCGATTTTCATCTCTTTGTACCATCTGCTTTCTAAGCGCTTCTTCACCTTATTTATTCTCACATTTAGCCGTCTCACTTTCCCACCGGACGTTGCGAAACTTTTCCCTTATTCGCTATTTTTTTCTCGCCTTTCCCATCTCACGTGTGCTCAACGCCCGTGAACACACAGGGGTCAGCCCATCAAATCAATGTTTCTTCTTTGATGGACACTTTTCATTCACAACAGACAAGTCATCAATGATTCATCATCCATGAATGCATGGATTGTCCCGGTGTTGATGCAAATCGCGCCCATGTGGTTGCAGTATGCCCGTTAACATTATCCCATTCTACTCTCAACTAATCGGATGATGATATTGCGGATACATCTGGTCGGTCATTCATCCAATTTGACAGTACATCTTTAAAAATGTTTTGGCTGTAGATAAAATACCGATTGTTTGCTCTTAGTTAGCTTTTGATTTCTTTATTGCGTTTTGTTCAATAAAGACCACTATTGCACACTCATAGTATATCTTCCGTGTATAGTTCTGTTCCTGTGAAATCAAAATGAAGCGTTGAAAATAGATTTAGTTTTTGTTGCATAGGGTTCGTACAACACAGAATCACATAGTGATTCGTTGTCAACCACCACTTATGGATGACCAAAGTGATGTGTTGCTCACATCCCTCGAAATTACACGCCACTACTGGTTTCTAGCCATCCATAAGCGCCTTGAGTGCTTGAACACGAATCACTATGTGATTCTGTTTTTGAATATCGTGGTTCGTTGTACGAACCCTATGCAACAGTGGCATTCAAGTATAACCTTGTTTACCATTTATCCACTGTTTCAAGGCTCACTGAACCTAATCTTACTGTTTCCACCTGATAACGGCAAACAGCCAGAAACCGGTAGTGGAGTGTAATTTCGGGGGATGTGAGCAACACATCAAATTTAGTTTTTGTTCCTATTTTATGCAATAACTTCTGTAGGATTCAAAGTTCTTATGTCTAGCAATACATGGTACTTCAGTTCCCTCTCCTGTTTTTCCCCACGTAGGATGACCATCTAATTGATCGTGATGTTGCATTTTGTCAAACCACACCGAAAAACGTGACGGGTGAATGGTCGCTCAGCTTTGTCTCGTCAGACTCAACTTTCCTGCCATCCGCGTTTCGAATCGATCCGTTATCGGGACACATTTTCGCCACGAAGCCAATGGACTTCGAATCGGAGCGCTCATACGAGATTGGTGTGGAATATCGATCACTCAAGGACACCGTCGAGGTCACCACTGTGCGAACCACACTACAAGTGAATTTGATCGATGTCAATGACTGTGGACCGGAATTCGATTCCCCAAGGTAAGTAAATTACTGTTCGTCTTCAGCTCCATCTTACCCCAAGTCTACTTGCATCACTTCATTCATGCATACACGCTTGCAGTCTGACAGACAGTATCTCGCCTTTAATATTCAATATTTCTCGTTTCACCTATCACTTTATTGAACACTTCTCGTTTGCTTGGGCCGTGATTTGCTGGCAACTGAATCATCTACCGTTCCCTGAAAGCCTTCCAGGTATGAGGACTCTCAAGCGTCATTGTGAGTTTAATGTCAGCCGTCGTCGACATTTCACGAAGTTGATCTTGTTTTTTAGATTAGAATAGTCATTCTGTCTAAAATGTGCACAAAGCACCACTCATCGGTCAGTTCGTAAATGATGTGGTCGAACTCTCGGCGTAAAACGTATGCGTTCTATTCGTTGCGTATCCTCGAAAGATTTCTCGGCAATCAGTGAAGAGGAGTTGACAGATGGGAAATATGTCCACATGCTTGTAGATGAAGGTGAGAACTTGAGTTGACTTGATAGTCTTCTTTCGCCAAGACAGTCAAATGCACGCATGCGAGGTCTGGCTATCAGGATAGGCTGCGCGAAATTCGATCAGCTTGCTTAATTCAACAAATACTATCCACCGAAAAATTCGAAATGAGCTGCGATTAATCGCGGCCAAATAAATTAACCAATCACAATTGCAACGACCCGGTTTGACTTTCGGTGTTTGAAAACCGCCGCTGTCCAAGCAGTATCCCCAATCGCTTCGTGAATTGCGGTCTCACACGCTGGTGTTCTACGCGTCTGTCCAAAAACTACTCTCAGCGCGCTGAGTTACACTCACACAGCGCGTATGTGTCTTGATGTGTGCGTGTGTGTTTGAGTGATTACCTCTTGACACACCAACTGCTGATTGTGTCACGCCTGTGTGCATGAGACCAAATGGTCGTAATTAACTTTTTGGCTTGTGTTGTGTTCTGTTCGTCCCATGAGTCACCAGTTGGCTGACACATATTTGAACCCAACTCGATTTTTCGCAGCGTCAGTACGATGCCGACAATGTAGGTCGTAGTAGAAACAGGTGGGTTGTTTATTTTGTTTCAACCTTCGGAGAAACGAACTGTTTTTTTTACCGGGATGAGAGTATCAGCAGGAACGTTTCTAGTGTATCGTGGAAATAACGAAAGGTCAGAGAGTGTGTTCGCAGGTTTGATACTTGGTTTTGTTGATTTCTCTTAGGATCGAGGATTCCACGCTTCTTTAGATTTGAACTAATGTGACTACTTTACATTGGATTCAATGATAATAATAAACTCAATAACTGAGTACTTATTTTACACTCTCTTCTGAGTAGTCAGCTTGACAATGCCTGTTTACTTTGCTCATCCAGAGACTCCGTAGCGCTACTTTTGTGATGCCATTAAGTCCTCAGGTTTCCATAGACCAACCGGATTGATCATATGCGCTGACCGGTTGACATGACTTCGCCTTCCTCGGTCAATTTATCTCGGTTCCTGTACAATCTCGTTTTACACATCCAGAGATCCCAGAACGATACTCCTGTGAAGTCATCAATTCCCCAATTTTCCAAAGATAGACTCAATTGATCATAAGCGCTGGCTTGGACTTCACATTTCAGTGTGAAGCTTGTATACTCTTAATCTATCCCCCACTACTTGGTTTCACAATGGGATCCACAAATCATCTCCTCACCTGATGACGGCAGAAACCGGTTGTGGTGTCAGCGACGGGGATGTGAACACCAGAAAATAAATCACCTTCACAGACGGTCATTCTATAATTTCATTTCAGGCTGCACTAGAATGCCCCCCTCCTGAAAAATCAGCCTCTTGTCAACTTTCAACCACCATTACCACTTTCACCATTGCTTGGCTGTATGTAGTTCATCGTTTCCCGTACCACTGGTGTGTATCTCACACTTCAATTCATTTTCTGATTTGATCGACGGTAGATAATATACATCAGCTCCCAAATTAGGGTTGCCAGCAGGCGTTTTCATGACCCAGATACAATCCAACGAACTAATGTGACGAAAATTCATGTGTTCATTGTTTAATTGTCTTTCAACATTGAAGTGTGTAGTGTTTTGGTGACAAGTGTTTTTGCCCGTGTGTATGTTTGTGGTTGTTGATGTTGGTTCTATTGGCAACGCGCGACACTGGTTGTCGAACACATAGTTCTATCTTCCAAACTGTTTTGTTACATTGAGGGACTATCATGGAATCGTTAATCGTCGTTGAACGTGTAAACTTAACTGGCTCATTCCGAATAGTTCTTCAATCAAAAGTTTTCCGCGTCTTATAAACCATTGCAAATGAAAGTGCGTCATTAGGTTCTGAGATAATTAGAGTGGAGGATGTTTTCGGTATTTCAAATCAAGCACTACAATACATACTTAAATAGCAAATAAATGGAAAGTCAGTCTAAAGGTTGTCATAGCCGGGGTGGCAGTGGGGATAAGCTCCCACTGTTTATAAAATACTCCAATATGATGCGTCTCTCAAATAGCCTCTGACAACCATGTACAGCATCTGGCATGCACGAGGGGCTCCCCGAGTCCGGCGGAACTGCTTCTACCAACAGGAGAAGGGGTGAGGGCGAGTGAATGTCGCCTGAAAACCAGTTTGCTTCGTGCAGATGAAGCTCGTTAGCGTAGGATGGCATTTCATCTAGTGGAAGGAAAACTCTGATTTTAAATCTCCGCTGCCTTGCGGGATACCCGATCGCGGGAAAGGTTTCAGGAGAAAAACCTGGGGAAAAATCTGGAACGATTAGTTGGTGCACACCATCTCTTTCTGGCAACTCCCTGCTGGTCGCACTTTTTTGTGCAAAGGCTAGAGAAGCTGACTCGAACAAACACCGAGTGGTGCTGGGGACCGCTTTGTACCTAAATTCGCAAGAATTTTCATTAAAGCCGACTCATCCTCCAGGAGGAGATAGTCGCACCAAAGTAAAAGTGAAAATAAATGGTAAGTTAGTATCACACGTGATAATATTTCTACTGGTTCAGCGTGTGCTGATGTTGGCCAGTATAATGAGAGATCTTGAACGAGTCGCTTCTAGACTTCGGTATAACTATTTTGATGGCAGCTGTTCTCAGAATGCTTCAGCCCAATTGTGAGGACCGTTTAAACGACTGTGAACGCATCCTCAGCTTTCGCTCGTATCGAATGTTTCACCTTTGCTATTTTCTGTCTGCTTATTGCTTTGTTGATGAATGTTGGTATCACTTTTCTAGAGGTAAACGTTTTTTAAACTGTTTGTTCAAGCTTGTCTTAACGGAAATCGTTACAAGTTTTGTCCTTACGTTGAAATCGAAGATATAAACGCTTCTTCGGTAATGTTGGTGCGTGTATCCATTTGGGCATTTTCCTAATGTCTTACGATAAACCGAGATGAATAGCCATTCTTGCTGTGAAAACTGCATATCGGCGCAAGCTCTTTTGCCAAATTCTCTTCAGAGAACATCACAGCTGCTCGTTTAAATTTGTGCTCCTGTGGAGTGAGATACATTGGCTGTACGTCGCGTAATCTGGCATGGAGAATATCTGAACACCAACCGAGTTGTACCTACCCCATTCTTGCATTGGCTTCAATTGTTAGCTTTGTTTTCCACTTCTATATTGAATTAAGGGTTACTTTACAGTCTGTATGGTATGGTATGATGGTATGAAAGCACAAGCCTGATCCAGGCAAAGTGCCGCACAGTCAGAGACTTCACGTGGGCTAAGATACTGTCAGGTTGCCCAGGCCTAGACAGATATGAGGAGGGAAATAGAACAGGAAACAGGAAATGGTAGTGAGACTCCTGCGTGTTTCAGCATGCAGCTCACTACCGTTGGCCAATGAATTTAGCACGATGTTAGCCGTACAGCACAGAAATGCTGCACGATTGCACATCCGTGAAGTCATTTTAAACTTAACCCGGATTCACCGCGTGATTCTTTATCGAAACTCTACGATTCGTTGTGCGAACTCTAATCAAACTAAGTGAGACTGGTGTGTGTTAAATTTGGTCAATTTACACAAGTTAAATCAGGAACTCGCCTCATAGTGTATAGATTCAAGATCAGTAGAGAAATGAACCATCTTGATTTCGCGGTGGCAAACGGGATTTCAGTACTCAAATCGATTTGGATTTCATTGATGATGCACAGACGTTGAATGATTGTGTGTTCGTAATGATACAAATGCGCATTAAATTATTTAGTTTTTTGGTTGTGTTCGGCTCACATCAAACAGAAATGCTTGCATTTCCAGCTTGAATATTGTAGTGTATACTCTCCTTGTCTGTTTTCATATAGTTTAGGAAAACATAGGTCACTTAAAATTAAGCACTTTTTTCCTGCTCGATCTATGTTCATTTTACGACGAGCGAATCAAAGCTATTTACCCGCGGCTCATTAATGAATATGTATATTGATTTTTCCCCACATGCAAGTTTAAAAACCAAACGTTAAAACTTCTTATTCCCATCGACTTTCAGACTTCAAACCCGACACTTTTATCGTTACTCTTTTTTTGTAAATCGAAACATGATAAATGTACATCTGATTAAGTGGGATTACCATTATTTGAGGTGGTGCCGTAAACTATGCGGAACACCACACTTTGTTCCCTACCCGTTCCGAGGATGGTAATTTGTCAATGCTGAATGCGCTTACGATCAATATGATGCTGTCTTTGAAGGCCATTCCACCGCTTAACAACCTTTAACAATGCCCATCTCCCCCCTGCCGCCTATTTACAATCCCAGCATTCCATTTCGTTGAAATGAATTTTTCACTTCATTAGATTTCCTGTCTAGAAAACGCTGGTATTCAAACGGAACGATTATCCTCTGTCCGGAAACGTTGCTGTTTCGATTATACCTGATTTTTTTTTCCGATTTTTTAACGTCGAATTTTATCAATGTAAATTGACGATGCGAGGCAAATTTCGAGGCTTATTTGTCCAGTTTCAGCGTCTGTTTTCCCGTTCATGTAACTTTTCGCCTAATTATTCCAACATTGTTTCGAATTGGGTAAAGGAACATGAATACGAAAAAAAGATGCACACCTTGCGTTTGGTTTACATTATTTTTTAACCTAGTTACCTGTCAGAGAGTCAGTGATTTCGATCCATTCTCGTTTGACTAGCACCCGATCGGACAGGGTGTTTGTTTTGGGTTTCAATTTTCGTAAACCATCTTGTAATTTCTCACGATGGATATTTTCGGGGTGAGTTTGTATCAAAGCTTGTTGGCTGGCGCGATTTGTTTCTTGCGATCATATGAAGGTTAGGTTACATCCATTGTCCGCAAGATAATGTAAAATGACTAATTGGGGATGGGGATGTGAGCAACACATTACTTTGACTAATTGGGGAATTATGTTTATCTAGACAATCTGGCGTCCAGTTCCGTAGTGTGATAAATATGAACGTGTGTTACCCCTAGTGCTCGCATGGATTACGCAACCAGGCTAATCGGCCAGAGGATGTTGATCACACCCGCGCACATCCAAAACAATTAAGGACTTGTACCGTGCATCAATTGATTTTAACCTCCCTTGTCTATATTTAATAGCTCAGCGCTTAACCCTGGCTTGTGCAGCTTAGGATTGTAAATTCAGATGAATTCAGTTTGAAACCTGATCACTTTTCGTACTCAAACCCTTGGTTTGACGAAGCTTTTGTGTCAGAAGCAAAACGTGACCAACAAACTGCGCTAACCATTCTCGTTCCACTCGATTCGACGAACTGCTTCACTCATTGACCGTATCTGTCTAGACCTGGGGGAACCTCGTGGCATCTCAGCCCACGTGTAGTCTATGACTGTGCAATACGTTCCTTGCTCTTGGCTGCTGAACGTAGATTACGCCGCCGGCGTGCAACTGACGCCTTACAACCGAGTTCTGACTATCGTTGCAAGCGCTGTGGGAGAGATTGTTCCTCCCGAATCGGTCTGTTTAGTCATTTAAAAAGCTGTAGAACATGAAAATTCATGCGATTGTGATGTACATCCATGGTCGACATCGACCGAAGGAGGCCAATAACTTTCCTTGCATTCGAACTTGTGGTTTCATACACTATCTGGTCTACCAATGACCCATTGCCATCCATGGTTTTCAATCGCGATTCGATTTTTTGAAATCGTGAGTTGAGGTCTGTTAGCTTTGCTCTGAGCATTATTTTCTAAGGCTTTTCTCACCTTTCTGAACTCCCCATACACACGATTTCAACTCTGAACTCTTGCGATCTCTTACTTATCGAACATGTTTTTCCACAGTTATGTTGCTCATGTTGTCGAGGACGTATCACTGACGACGGGTCTACTACGCGTGTTCACACACGACAATGATGCAAACGGCCTTGACCCAATATCCTACTCTCTCTGGCCATCATCAGTGTTGGATGCTGAGTTAGCCGTGTTGCACGAGCCCGGTAAACTTCTGCTGCGTGATGCAATGGTTCACTCGAATCCCGAAGTCGAATTGCTGCGACAACGATTCATGATCTGTTCACAAGGCTGGGTGTACGCGCTCATTCCGTTTGATTTTGAACTACACAGCACTTTTAAGTTCAAGGTAATTGAATTTTTGCTTGCTCCGAGATCATTCCCCTCTTTTCCGGCTATGGGAACTAGGGATTGCTAATCCGATTTTATTAAAATAGACGATCGAGATTGCTCTCTGGATTTCGAATCGTTATTGGTTGAGCATTGTTGAATAGGGAGATAGGTCGGTTTCTTCCTTGTAAGGTTTTCCCCACCATAAATGAAATCCCATTTAAGTTAGTCATGTACTGCAGTCCTAGTGAAAAATGAGCTTACGGCAAATAATTTTCGGGTGGCAATCTTACGTTACACTCACAACGCCTAGAGTGCAACTTTTCATCTCGATGAGCTTTGTTTCTACCCATCCGTTCATCCATCTAACCATCTAACTACCTATAAAGACAACAGTCTCGTAGCAGTCCTGTTCAATCGCTTCCTTTAAACATAATTTGATCAATGTTACTACTCTTGTATTAACGACGAAATCCCATTCTGTGTTTTGCGTAGGTGCTCGCCATGGATAGTGCAGGCCACTGGAATGTCAGCGAATTGACCATTTCTGTGATTGACGTGAACGATAATGCACCTCACTGGCCATTGCGGAATTCGAGCATCGACTCTCTCGAGCGGGTACTTTTCACGGACATTCTGCGACGCCAAATTCTAGAAGCTACGATTCACGTTCCCGAAAACGATCTCCCAGCTACGCCGTTGTATCAGCTTGACGCCCAAGATCCTGATGTCTCAGTCAACAGTACACTCGTATTCCATCTGGCATCAGTGATTTGTGGCGCTGCGATCGATTCGTCCGTTCAGCCAACTGCGTATTTCTCCGTATCGTTGACCGGTGCGGTGACGCTTCTACGACCGCTTGATCGGGAACTTGCTTTGAATTATACACTACAATTTTTAGTCAGTGATGGTTTATTCGTCAGTCGAGATGTCTTCACGCTCCAGGTGATTGTACAAGATGTAAATGATCACGGACCCATTTGCCTTCAGGTTAGTTCCCGTCTATTGATATTGTGAACGAAGTGCTTTTTGCGATTTCATATGTACGGTTGTCTTCGGCTTGTTGTTTAAGTGCAACTTCCTTCCTTCCGAATCAATCGCTTGCCTGGTTAACTTCAAACTTTCATAACTACTTCGCTTTTAGTAACTCGGGCGCATAAGGCTCACTGAACGGAATCTTACTCTTTCCCCCTTGGTGACGTCAAACAGCCAGAAACCGGTTGAGTAGTGTGAGTGCTGGGAATGTGAGTACCACAATACACTAAAGGTGACTCATTTCGTCTAGAATGAGGCGTGTCACAAAGATGGTTACGGCGAATTTCCTGGGGTGGACACGTTTTTAAGTTTTAGTGTTTTAAAGCTATCTCGAATTCACCAAATTTCAATTTTCACAATCAGTCACATGTGATTAAAGAGCGGTTTCAATCGGGCAATCCTATCCACAGTTACCACAAAGTTACACTTTTTCGTCTTTTTTCACTCTGAGCATCACTTCCCAGAGCTTTCCTCATGTATTTTAACTCCTCATACACTTTAGTATGTGGAATTAGCTCTTACGGTCCCAACGTGAAGAGGGTGAACCATACGAAACCAAATATGTATTGAATGATGATAAAACGTTGGACTCCTGATATTTCGTTCAAACGATTCACGGCATTCAAATGTGTTTTGTGGATTTGTGTCATTAAACAGGGTTTGTATGTGTCAAATTGATCCAACATGGGTTTCGAAAATCAGAAATTCTCTCATTTTCCTATTGTGATAGGGCATGAGGGGCCTGATCATACTGTCCCTGACTGATGCATACAACTAGCACGAACCCGTTTGTGACATGAATGTGATGAAAACGTCTCGGTGATTTGATTTGTATATTTAATCGCCATCACTTGGAGCTAAATTTCATGTGCGGCATCTTCAAGTTTGAACCAAGGCTGCGGTTGTTTTTATGATTTTTTGTTATTCATATAACCTCTTGCATGCCCAATAGAACTGAATGGAAATAAAGTTTGCCATGAATCGGTTAGAGCAGGTTGTTGGTACCGTTTCGCTTCTGAACACAGAAGCTTCGTCAAACCAAGGGTGTCGGTACGAACAGTGTTCAGGTTTAAATGGCATTTTCTTGACCAATCCTGAGTTCTCTAAGCTAGACAGGGGAGATCAAGACAATTGATCACACCCCCTATTTTCATGATTATGGACTCCCTATCGGTCTCGAATATTTTCAAATAGAACTGAATGGCATTGAGAAAGATGAATATCATCTATGGTTGCTGATCGGTGAATGCAATTACAAAGGAGCTCGCTCCATTGATTGCAATTAACGCGAACATGCATAAACTGAGTGTGTTTCACTGTTTATACTGCTTATACGGCTTGACATATACTGTGGATTTTACCCGAGCCCTACGATTTTGCGGTAGTATTAGCATAACCTAAGTGTTAACAAGTCATCTGTGAAAGCCGAAATCAGGCTACCCATTCTCTCGTCATGTGATATACAGCTATGCAGCCTATTGTGTGGTTTACTCAAACATTAATGAAACATGGAAATTGTGGTTGCTAAGTAACAAAACTGCTTATTATGTTATTCTAACAAGGTGGTAATTGTCCTGTGCGGCTACTTTCGGTAGTGTTCAGAGTAGTTAAACTTTTGATAAGAGATAGCAATGTCTGGTATGTTTATGACATGTTAGTCCCTCTCCGGGCGCGAGATGCAATTCAGAAAGACCGGCTTTTTCCGCTAGGAAAGAACAAAAGACTGGATGCGATTTGAGACGAAGGCGTTGTTTCAATTCCTAATTCTTAAATGTATTTGAAACCTTTGGTCGCATTGATCACCATGTACTCTCTCCGCTTGCTTGATCTTTAAATCATCTGTCGGCGCAAAAGGCAAGCGAATCGCGAAACCTCAACTTTTATCACGGACTGTCTTGAACAAAACTTCTATGAATTTGTATCACACACACGCAGACACATCACTGCCGGTTTCGTTCTGCTTTCACTCATCTGGTAGGGATAGTACGATCAAGAACAGTAGAGAAATGGCAACCCAAGTTTGAACTTGTAAGCCACTGTTGATCAAGGTTTGCATGACCAACCGGTTCAGTCACATGTGCTCACACACATGTTCAACCCACGGGTTTGACCCATCTATCTGTGTGTATGTTTGACATCACACAAGCTTGGACTCATTCAAAGTGCCGCACAGACAGTGACTTCATGTGGGCCAGGGTCAGATTGCCCAAACCTAGACAGATGTGCGTAAGCCCGTGATTGAATAGGCGTGCCATGCCAGCCTTATCCGAAAGTGACTGTCTTCAGTTTATATAATTAATCTCGTGCAAATTCATTGTAATCCCATCCTCACCTACAATACCATGAATGTCTGCGTACCACCAAGTGAAGCATCCGTTCGAACTATGTCAGAATCTCGCATACTCGTACTTGAAATAGCACATTCTAATGACACGTTCCGCACGAAAGCTTACTCGATTAGAGTCCATTTTCTCTCGAATTCTTTACTGTCAAACATTATGCCATCACCGAACAAGCACCGAGTCAAATAACCCGGTTTTGACACCCGTTCATTCATGCTCCGCACTCTATTTCAAAGATGAACATGCTCTAGGGTGACATATTTCCGGTGCCAATATTTTACACATCATTTTTACGAGAAACTAGCTTACCATAACCTTTGAACTCGTATAGATACTTGTTTGTTTAACTGTACCTAATGAATCTTGAAACCCTTCACCATATAACTGCAAATTTAAAGGTAGCTAATATGATAATAATACACTTTAAAACAACATGTATTAGATTGATTAAGCAAACCAACGCAAACTACTGCGCAACCTCCAACTATCTTTCCCTGTTGCTTTGTTGCGAAATTTTCATTAAGCAAGAACAGAAAGTTTTTATGGTTATTCACACAAAATTTGCTTTACAATAATCAGCTTACACTAAACTCTTTGTGATGATTTTAGCGTTCAATTAAAAGAGTTGGACACAGTGTACGATTCATCCGTTCTTTTCCTGATCTTTTTTCTTCCTCATTCCTGTCTAGGCCTGGGCAACCTGACAGTATCTTTGCCCACGTACAATCTCTGACTGTGCGGCACTGCCTGGATCAGGCTTGTGCTTTCATCCCATTAATTTGAAAACCAAATTCTTGAGTCAACCACGTTATTTATTGTTGAGCTTCCGACTTTTTCAAGGTCATCTCAGTGACCAGTGATTTATTCATACCCTTGTTGTTCGAGGCGTCATGGACGTATTGTCTGTCCGCTTTCCGCGGCGGGTGTGACCGTTTCCGCTCCGTTCCGCTTAGCGTGTTACTCCCGATCGCGTTTTTCGATGTGAATCATTTGTATTGAGAAAAAAACGGGGAAAGACGTTTCTCAAACGTGTCGTGTGATCACTATCTACCGGCTGTCATACCCGGTGCTGCCTTGTGAAAAAATATTCACCTCAAAAGGAAATCCCTTGCTAATAGCGTTAAATTTTGACACTTTTCCTCGCCTTATTCTCGCAAATATAGATTTTTCTCCCAGAATTCCTTATTTAATGTCCCGAAGAACAAATTTTTAAGATATTAATTCCTTGGATGAGAGAAAAATGTCATGATCAGCTTTATCTCTATTCGTTTCAAAATTTCAATCATCGACGTTAGGATCATCGACCGCCATGGGCCATATGTCATAATACGACGAAATCTTCATCAATAAACCGAATTCTTTTTTAGAATGAAATGCCTATAGTTCGAGTAAAATAAACTTACAAAGTATTGGTTAAAAAGAGTTGAGAAACATCAGCTTTAAAGCGCCTTTGGAGCTTTCCTGGTCATGCTTACGAACAACGTTTCCTCGCCGTTACACTGTGTACTGTGTATCCATAATTGTCAGTTTGGCTTGTCTGCTCAACCATTTCCCATTGGAACCTGTCTCTCAAGTTTTTTCAACGATCCACACTACCCACTGTTTCGTCTGTTGCAACGCGTTTTAGAGCTTTCCACCTGCTTTCAGATTCGAATTGTATTGCCCCTCATTAGACTCAGCTATTAATACTCACTGATTTTCAAGTACTATCTGACATTTCAGATATCAGTTTGTGATTCTTTCAAATAAAAGCACTTTTTAACCTTTTGACTCAGGTTGTTCGATATTCATTCATTATTAAATTTCAATTGCCTTAGTTTTCCGCAACCAATCGCAAATTCAACTTTTGACCGTCATTTCGTAATCGGTTTATCACTGGGCATTTTTGTATTTTCTTGTTACTACTGATACGTTTATCAGTAGTTAAGTGTTTGCTTTTAATTAGAGATGAGTCCAGCCGGACATTACACTATGTATGTATGTATGTATCTGAGTCAGATCGGTCAATATCTTCAATTTTTATTAATTTCATTTTTCCATCTCAATCCAAATTTTCAGCCACAACGTCGTATCATTGTGCCAGAAAATACTACAATCAGTTCAGACCTTGTAAACCTGGCCGCGTATGATGCTGACGCGGACCCTGTCAATTCTCAGCTCACATATCAGCTGCTTTCCGGAGACCCAGATCTATTTATCGTCGATCGGGCAACAGGAATGCTACGCTTACGTGCTCACTTGGATTATGAATCTTCCTCTTGGCATGACGTGGTCGTATCAGTGACAGATGTCGGGCTGCTTGAATGTCAATTTTTCGTGCATATTGATGTCACCGATGTTAACGATCATCCTCCAGTTTTTCTGCCAATTTCGATTAATCCAATACCTGAGGATGCGCCCATCGGAAGCATGGTGGGAAAAATTACAGCGATTGATCCCGATATAAGTGAGCGTCTGGTTTACTAACACTTAATCGCCATACACTTAACCACTGACATTTAATCCCCAGACATTTAATCGTCAAGTCACTTCATCCACAGTCAATTGATTTTCACTCACTTAATCCCCAGTTTGATAACTTCTGAAGAATGCCGAATACGTTCAAACGAATTTATTTAGCTGGAGAGATATACAATTGATTTTAAGAACGTCAATCTTTCCAATTAATATTGCCATTATTTGATTGCTTCTCGAACCTTCTACCTTTGCTACTTGTACCATATTCAAGATTCATTGCACACATTTAAATAACATGTAAATAACACCGAGCGTCTAGGGTATCATTCTGGTTTAAAAAAATTCCGTGATAATTTGACTGGTAATGCTGAAATTCTGGAAAGGTATATTATTCGTCATACTTTATGAACAATCAGTACAGACATATTTTCGTCTTTACTACACCGAAAGCCATTGTTCTTATAAAAAGCACCATTCTTCGGTCTGACTAGATTGAGATTTGCTACATTTTTCATACTATTGGCTTGAATGTAGAATAAAATGTCGAACAGATTAGAATCAATAACAAAGACTTCTCGAATCTTCCAGAAGATAGATGTTCGCAAGTTTCGGTCATTATTTGTTTTTAGTGCAAAACGGTAAAATTAAAACCCCAATTTTGATAACCATGTAAAGTGAACGTTCCACTTCGTTTGTATCCTCGCTAGACATGTTTGGTTCGAATCAAAACATTTTTCGTGGTTATTTAATCTGGTGATATTGCAAGTTTGAAGAAAAAGATAAAAAATGATGATTGCGTCTTTGAAATGAATGTATGGCATATTTCCATGCACAGGCTACTTTAGACCGACTATGTAGTATCAAACCACCTTCTAAGTGCAAAGTTCTGTTACAGAGATATTGATCCGAGTGAAAAAGCGATAAGCATCAACAACGAGGAACTTTCGACTGTCTTACTTTTCGGCTAGTTGCATTAATAGTCACGTGTCGTTATATAAAGAGATTTCAGCTCGAATTTCTGAAGCCACGTTACCTTTTCGTAAATTTGGTCAAATGTGGAGTCAAAGAGACTTGTCTCCAAAGCTCGAGGGTAGAGGCTACCGTTCGCGCGGTTTTACTGTACAGACGTGAAACCTAGACACTGCGTACACAAAATAAGATGTCTGCAGGTCTTCGACAATCTCTGTCTCCTCACCATCGCTGGAGTTACGTAGTACCATCAGATACGTAACTCAACTATCCGTAATAGAATCCCTGGTAGCGCCGTAGATGTCGGAAAACAAGACTTCGTTGGCCAGCTCACGTATTGCGAACGGGAAATCATCGTTTCCCTATGGCGGTTTTGTTTACCACTCGTAACTCGCAATGGCATCGTTGTAGGGATCGCCAAATGATGGTGATTATTCCATCATTCTAGAATACCCATCTTTTAATTTGAAGTCTACTTGTTCTCATCCTTCATTATTAATGCTCTGTCGGGAAGGGAACCTCGGTCTGAAGCAATTTTTTGAAACCTAACAGTCATAATGGAAATGGATAGTCGTTCCATGGTCAGCATTGGTTTTCAATTTGGAAATTTAAGCGAGAGCCTTAGTATGACTGGTATCCCAGTTCTGGAAGAGCCTCTGGCTTTGGAGTCAAATATCTCAATTATTTTCTCAATAATGTTCAATCGTATAACTCGAAATTCTTATTCTATTTTCAACCAGCCCCGAAATGTTTCACTTTAAATGCCATATTTGTTTTCTTTATGTTGTTTTCTCTAAATCAACATTCATTTACCGATTAATTCATCTACTCTCCGCGTGAATGTTCATAAGCTGTAGGATATAATAACGATAGTCTGCTTACAGAACAGCGACTCTATCTTCTCTTGCCTCCGAGATAACAAGTCTGATATTTCGTTTGATATACTTTCCATGGAAACATGCGGTCTCATGAATGAAGTCTTTTCCTAATTCAACACCGACCATTTTTTAATCTACAGTTTTTGCCTTATGTTATGTGGATATTTTCTGATGATATCATTTCGAAAACTATGAAAATTATTCTCTCCAGCCCTAAGTGCACATCGATTTTGTGTTCGCTTTTATCCGTATTAGTTTGTCATCCAACAAATATATTCGATGGCCGTTAGTATCGCTTATTATACTGTGCACACTATGTTTTCCCTGGCACTTTTTTCGCTTCACGGAATTACACGTGTCTGTTCACTACCATGGTTGTGTCGTGGACGAATTTTTTATTCCCCGTAGATTCCGTGGCGTGACGAATGATTGAGACCTCAATTATCCACCTACGTAATTCTCCACTTGCGTAATAAATCCAAATGACATTTTCATTGGTTAGTAAATGCTAAATTTCCATTGGACCATTATGTCCACCAATCTTTAACCATTTGCCGTACTACAGGTGATGCGATTCGATATTTTCATTGGTTTGTAAATGCTGAATTTCCATTGGACCATTGTGTCCACCAATCATCTTTCGCCATTTGCCATACTACAGGTGATGCGAATCGACTTACATACAGTCTGTTATCTGCCCACGAAGTAAGCTTTGGGATAGATTCTCAAACGGGGTTATTGAAAATCACGCGAACCTTGGATCGAGAAACCCAGAGTGTTCACACACTCACCGTGCTTGTCACCGACGGACTGAACTCTCTGCATTCGTTCACCACCACTGGGAACTTTACCGTGGAAATTTTAGATATCAACGATTCACCACCTCAATTCGCGAACACTTCTTCTCACCGTATTCACATCTCCGAACTGGCGCCGATCGGCACGAACTTGGTCCGGCTGACGGCGATCAGCCTAGACGAGGGTGACAATGCCTTGGTACGCTATCGACTTTTGACTAACCAACCGGAATTTGAGCTGAATGAATCCACTGGTGCGTATGAGGTTTTTTTCTTATCGTTGATTTGAACCATGTACTTTCCTCGCGTTGCAACCATCCCTTTATCGTTTTGTTATATAAAACAGATGTTTGTCTGTCAACATTCTCATCACCGATGAGCAATGGGTAACGGGTGTGTTTCTCTATTGAAAAATATAGGCATAATCACCGTCCGATTCGACACAACATCTACGCGCTATTCCTTCTTATCGTGGATTCAGTAAACTGATTACTGATTAGTATATTCTCGCGCGTTGAACAAAATATCAGCGTGGTTTATAATTTTGTATAGCGTACTTTGATCGGATGATATAGTAGCGTGTTTGGGGGGTGGATGTGAGTACTTCAGGTCAACCGAGGTCAAATCTCGTTCCGCGTTCTAACGTCTATCGTATTGTTTGCACCGACTTCAAGATGCAACGTTAACCACCAGCGATTCACACTCCCTTGACGATTCTGTCTCGATTCATCCCTGAAGTCAACCCGTCCAATCGATCAAACGCGTTAATTACCGCACGCCTATTTTATGTAGGCAGATCATATAACCAGAGGACAGACCTCGACGTGGCTCCAGAGGTTGCCATAGCCGAGGGTGGCAGTGGGGATGAGCTCTCACTGTCTGTAAAATGCTTCCATATGGCGCGTGTCTCAAATAGCCTCTGACCACCAAGTCCATCTTCTGGCCTGCGCGAGTGGCGGAACTACTTCTACCAACAGGAGAATGGGCCAGTGACTGGCGCCTGAAAACCAGTTTGCTTCTAGCAGATGGAGCTCGTCAGCCTAGGAGGGCATTTTATCTAAGGGAAGGAAAACCCTGATTTTAAACTCCCGCTGTCTTGCGGGATACCCGATCGCGAGAAAGGCTTCGGGAGAAAACCCGCGAATGCACACTGCTGATTGACCGAGAGTCTTTGACGGCCGCCATCTTGCCCAGTAGGCGATCAAAGAATAAGAAAAGAGTATCTAGTTCAGAAGTAAGAGGTATCATTGCTTGTCCAACGGACTTGTTTTTCAAACATACTGCTTCTTATACTGTTCAAAGGGTTACGATGTCGTGCAAGTACCATTGTTGAAATGTTTTTAAGATAGAGATGGGCTTCAGCTAACTGCCGATCCATGAAGATCGGAAACTTACCACACTCTATTTCGCAATACTGTGGCTGCCAGCAATGTTTCCGTTGTTTTAGATCCTCTTTTCCAACTAAAATCTTAATGTCTTTCTCAATAAAAAATTGCGTCTCGCGTTGGCAGAATTTCTCGACTACTATGTTCGTTACGATTCCGTTCTGCTGTCCTCTGTTTACCTTAAACCTCTGCTTGACTTGAAATTAATATATCGTTCGTCCATTCAAGGTTGTTTATGTCGAACCTGTCGAGCAATGACTTCGTCGATTGTACTTGCCATCGTCTTTTGAAAATATTGATTAGCACCTTTTTACTTCCTGCTGATCCTCAGGAGACCTCATACTCAAACAATCCCTCAATCATGAACGCCATCCCTCCTATTTCCTCACCGTGGAAGCTCATGACCACGGCACCCCACCACTCAGTTCTACCGCGGTCGTGACGATCGATGTAGAAGATGAGAATGATCACCATCCGGAATTTGTTGGACGCAAGCCTCTGCCACCATCGCTTCTCTTCGCGCACGCACCCAGGAATGAAACGGATTCCCTCCTGCAACAGTATTACGAATTCTCTGTGGTGGAGAATAGCCGAGTGGGAACAGTGGTTGGAAGAGTAAGTTGGTATTGTTTTCGATTTGCTTGCATTCCCATCACACCCGACAACCGGTTTCGTGCTGTTTGTTATCATCAATATCCGCTTGCGTTGGTTTCAAAGTGAGGATATTCTCGATCTTGTTGGGAAACGAGAGCGAAAATGTTTACATTGTTTATTGGTTGCCTTATCCGAGCGGTATATTAGGATTTATGTGATATTATTGTTGTGTTCATGTGTTTATAGTCGATATGTGGATATGAGATCACAAGTACTTATCCAGCCAAAGTGCCGCATAGCAATAGATGCGAAGATTCGTGGTTGAGGGTATGGATGTTGTTCAACTGAGTGATGGTTAATGGCGAGACAGACACCCCTTAAGACTCCAGTAACTTTGAATGATGCTATCTAGCTTAATGACGTAACGTCTAACATCAATCACGAAGGACATCACGCGCGGAAATGGCTTCGGGAGAAAACCCTAAGGAAAAATCTGGAGCAGAGTCTGGTAGACGGTTAGTTTGTGCACACCACCTCTTTCTGGCGACTCCCTGCTGCCTTGCAGATCGCACTTGGTTGTGCAAAGGCTAGAGAAGCTGACTCGAACAAACGCCGAGTGGTGCTGGTGACGCCGCTTTGTACCCAAATTCCCAAGACCCTTCATTGAAGCCGACTCATCCTCCAGGAGGAGATAGTCGCCCAAAGGAAAGTAAAGTAGTAATCTCGGGAAAATGACCTAGGCAGATATAATGAAGATAAAATGGCAGCGAGCCTCCAGCATGTTTCTGTGTGTAGTTCAGCTCCGGTGCCAAATCAATGTATCACGGTATTACTCGAGTAGTAGCTAAGCACTATGCGATTTCACGTCTTTCCTCGGTACTACGGTATGGTTTTCCTTATCAACAAAAGAGGATTTGATACTATCTGTTTCCGTATTCCTCCTCTTAAGGTCACCTAGTTTTGCCATTTTACCAGCCGACCTCTTTGATTATTCGTTGCGTTCAAAAGTGTATTCTTTGTTGAGAACAAATTTTTTCGGTCCCTTGGTCCCATAGTAATGGTAACTAGCACACTGTTCTTTCGCATACATCTAAGCCCTAAGAATATGAAGTTCGATTGCTCTATTGGATCACCTTTTGACAACCGGTTTTACCGTTTTCCCACTTCCTGTCGACTCACGTCTCGTGGTGGGGAAATTTCCTAACATCCAGTGTGCTTTGATTCTGACTTCTCGATTTAGTGTGCGAGGCCAGAGCTCATCCTCGCTGAATTTACCTTCTACCCGGGACGATATATTATCGTGGCGTTTATTGATCCCAAAAATAATTTCCCCTGGGATGGAGAGCCACCGGTTGACTTTATTTAATTGAGTTTTGTCATTTTGTACTATGTGCTTGATTCTTGCCCTGTTGTGAATTTTTCCTATCTGTCGCATTAAGATCACTTGAACAAGATTAATTTTTGTGATTATTCAACTTCGGTAAACATTTGAATAAGGTTCATGATTTATCGTGCGATTTTAGTGATCCTTTCTGATAGTCGTACTCTTTGTGGTCCGAATTTGATTTGATTTTGACTTTCACAAATTGTCCATGCCATTCACATTCATCATATTTTGTGCTTCCGTTGAAATACAAGCTTCTGCTAAGCGATCGTTATTCTTTTTATGAATCAATTTCCAGTCAAAATAGTTTTTTTCAAATCACCATTGTCCACAGCACCATTGTTTCACAATTAATTCATCCTCGATGCACTTACGTTTGACAGATGAAAGCTACGGATTCTGACAGTGGTGAAAACGGCCGCTTATCATTCGCGGTTTCAACCGCCAACCACTCTGATTGGATCCCGTATTTGAACCAATCACATGAGTTGCTCGAGTCCTCCGAGGCGAGTAAACGTTTCCACGTTGACCACAACTCGGGACAAATCAGTTTGTTGTTCGAGCCCGACCGAGAGGTACAGGACCAGTTCTGGTTCGAGTCAGTCGTCTACGATCACGGGGCACCTGTCGCGCTTAGCAGTCGAACAATCATCGCCGTGCGCATACTCGATGTTAACGACTGTCCCCCGGTGTTTGAGAAGAAAAACAACGAGTTTGTGGTACAGGCAAGTGGGGTTTCTAATTGCGGGTTAGCTAGCGTCTTTCATTGTTTATCGTGGTGATGCCTTTGCTGCTCCGCAGAGTTTCATATGACTGAACAATCTGATTCGGGAAGAGCAACTGCTTCCACAGCGCTCATCGCTGTAACCAGTACTCGACCGATCGGTGGTGGTTGTGCGCTTGTAGTGTGATCTACCATCAGCAGCCGAGAGAAGAATCTGCTCTTCCCCAACTCGAAGATGACGCTTTACAGTGTTTCCAATGTGAGCGGTCACGAACAAGTTCTTCCCAACTCGTGAGGTCAATGCAAAGAGCTTTCATATCTAATCTATTGTGGTGCTCACATCCCCATCCCTTAGACACCACTACCGGTTTCTCGCTGTTTGCCATCGTCAACAGTGGAATACAAGTATAACTTTCATATCTCTTTTGCGAACGCCTTCGTTTTGCAATCGCGGCCTGCCCAAAGATCGACTCCCTGATTTCAACTCATTATAAAGTGGATCATAACGTTATTATCTAACTCTTTTGTATTCACGTTAGCACTTTCAGTCGCCAGTTGTTCCGTCATTGTGCCACTGATCAATTCGCATGCCAACCTCGCCCTCAATTTCGTGCTTATTGCATTCTTCGCTTTGCACGATCAGTTAGGGTACGGTTGGGAAGGAGTTCGAACCATGAAGGCACTCTTGGGTTACAGTGGCACAGCCGACCCTTTTCAACCGTGTACTTGGCCTTCCTAGCTTATTCGCTTCCCTTGGTTTTCTTGTTCGATTTCAATTCAATACGCGCTGTGGTACATTAAACGAATATTCAAGAAACATACATTCTGGGGGTTTTGTTGAGAGAAGCTAGTTAAATGCTGATAACTCAATAGATACCTAGCTTTTAGGGGATTAAATCTCCAAAAATTCTCTAGAAATGCCCTGCGTTAAATGAGATTGATCCCGTTGTATATTTGGGGTTGACTTTTTAAGATTGAGAATATTTTTTCATCGCCCACGATTCATGTTCAGGCACTTTGAAGTGGTGAATAGAGTTCATTCATTTGTAGGAACAGATATTAGTGTTACAAAATCTCGTTTTGACAAAAAGGAAGGAATCTGCACTAGTTGTAGTGTTTCTATACATTCCGAAATTCTCATTTAATGCAGTTACTTGCGAAGATTGTTAAAGGTTAAAAATCGAATACGCGTTTAAGCAACCACGCAATACGTTGCTAGGTAACGTGTTTTCTATCAGTTCATATTTTGTTTTGATCGTATAACACTCAGGAGGAGATTTTCGAGAACAAGGTAATTCTGTCCTCGAAGACGGCGCCCTACGAATTAAACAAATTCCGTGCTTGAGGCGCGCTCAAGGGTATGGGTTAACCCGGTTATCTGCCAACATTTTCCCCTTAGCACACCACCTTCTTGCCCTGTAGCCGACGAAGAATGCCTTCCTACTGACAAACGCATAAATGAATCGACATCCGAAGTCTATTCCCATTTCTGCTGCGCTGTCCTTAATTTGCCGGTTACTTGTTTAAATTGGCAACGATGCAAATGTCTTTGTTAATTAAGCAAGTACTGCGCTAATTGAATTGCTATTTAAAAATGGAACTGCTGTTTGTCTCACAAGTGCGTATCGATTAGTGGTCAACCTGACTGCGTGGGACTACAATGGTAATGGTCGGGGGTTCGAGTCCCACCGGAAGCAGAGGATATGCACTGCTGATGAGCTCAAATAAGAGCGAAACTCGTGTCCAGTGCTTCCATTATGGACCGTGGTGATCAACTTTGTGAATAGTTCGATGGGCTTGGCACGGCACCTGACTGCATCTTAGCGCATGTGCCGTTTCTAAGTGTACGGCACTATGCCTGCATCCAGCCTTGTGATTTCATGCACATCAATGATGCGGTTTTTCTGTTCTTTTCCAGGTCGATCGTTCTGGGAACGTCAGTGGATGCGAGGAAATTTATGTAAGTTATTTGGTTCTTTGTTGT
>JACCGJ010000849.1:44648-66389 GCA_013407085.1 Atriophallophorus winterbourni
CCCAGTGGGTAGTTTCAGAGATAATCCCAGGATCCTGTTTTGTTGCCGTCTTGCATTAGATATCCTCTTAAAGTGTTCGACTACTATTCTGCGTTGCGTTGTGGAGCGTCGAAGGAGGCTGTATCGTACTTGAATCGTTCGTTTATCGTATTATTGTATTTACTTATGGTCTTGCATTTTTACCACTAGTTTAACATCAACCTTTTCAAAGTATGATCTCAATGCCCAAACATTGTTTACCATCAATCCACTTTTTCCCTGGATCACTTAAACTATTCTAACTAGTAGGAACTCGTTGTGGATCTTAAAGCTTGTGATTGGTGCAACCACAACATGAGTCTTTACTTCTTTGCATTCTAGCCCATGCAGCCAGCTCCATCAAATATCGATTGTGGTCCGCAGTTCCCTGGTGATCGTGTCTTGTTAGGTCATCTACGCGTATCCGATGCCGGGTTACGCAGATCCTGAATGCGGGCATCTAACCATGCCATCATCCACACACTCCGGCAACCTGCAGTCTTTTTTGACACATCACGAAGCATCCAGTTTGTTTTTCGAGTGGAGAGCTCCGTTGTGAAGGGAACCGGAACACACCAAATATGGGGAATGTCTTTTGTACTCATGGATCGTTTACCTGTGTGAGTGTGTTCAAATTGTGACCCCCAGTCTTTTATATTTGTTACGAGCCAAGTCTTCCAGTAAGTAAGTAAGTGTTCAAAGGTGTCATTTAGGCCGGGTGGTGGTGGCCATTGGGATAAGCCCCACTGTTTAGTAAATGCTCCCCTATGGCATGCGTCTCAATAGCCTCTGACAACAAGTCAGATTCTGGCCTGCAAGAGGCTCTCCGGGGACCCGGCGGAACTGCTTTACCCACGGAGAATGGGCGAGGGCGAGTGACTGTCGCCTGAAAAACAGTTTTTGGCTTCGGGAGCGGTTAGCCTCGTTAGCCTGGCGAGGGCATTCATTAAAGGAAGGAAAACCCTTGATTGTGTACCAACCTCCTCTGCTTGCGGGATACCCGATCGTGGGAAAAGGCTTTTGGAGAAAACCCTGAAGAAACCCATGGAACAGCGTCTGGTAGAAGGTTAGTTGGTGCACCACCACCCTATTTCTGGCAAACCCCCTGCTGGTGCACTTGGTTGTGCAAAGGCTAGAGAAGTTGACTCGAATCATAAACGCCGAGTGGTGCTTGGGACGCCGATTGTACCCAAATTCCCAAGTTTTTTCATGAAGCCGACTCATACTCAGGAGACGATAGTCGCACACACGTAATAACAAAACAAACCGTTCACTTTTGCAGGTTGGGATTCAAAGCCTCGTTCTTCGCGTCAACGATAACGGACTCACTGCGCTTCATGCCACTGTAACAGTGACAGTCCGTGTGGTTCGCTTAACCAATCTGCCACCGGAGATTGTTCTAGGCAACATCACCTTGACCTATTATCGCGGGACCAGTCTGTTCTCGAACCGAGAAGACGAGTTTGCCGTCAACCCTGTTTATTCGTCTCTTCGAGACACGCTTTCGAATTTGGTGATTGGTCGTGTCACTGTCAAGGATCGCACCGCGCATGATCGCTTACGTTTTGAATTACTTCCAACCGGTTCAGCTTTGAATGCCTTTCATGTGGATTCGTACGACGGAACCATACGGTCGGTTCCGACGACAACCGCGGATTCTTCGTCTAGCCCGGTTCGGTTAGATTTACTGGATTCCGGATTCTATCCTTTGAATGTTCGTGTCACAAATAGTTCTTTGTACTCAAATGCGACACTTCAAGTGCAGGTTAGTAAAGAAATACGTTTTATCGGTTTTATTGTGACTACATATGCCCCTTGAATCACTGAGTTGATCTTGTTGTGTGCCACCAAAGTCGAGCGTGTCTATGTGGCAGAAATAAATTCGAAAGCAATCGGACCGAGTAATTTTTAAGGAACATTTCGCGTCTGAAACAAGCTTCATCAGGCGAAGGTTGTTAGTTAGAACAGAGAACGTGATTCGGAGGAATGAATTGGGTGCATGTTGGAGACGTGAGCACATACTGCACCGCAGAACATGCTTAGCGAACGCCGAATTCGTTATGAAGGATCGACAATCCCTGTCGTTCCATGCAAGGTTATTTATGCGAATTTTCAGCTGTTTAACCCTAGTTTATAGTTCCCTGGGTGATTGTCCTGTGTACACACATTCCAGATGAGTCTTGCGCTTGGGTCTATGGACGTAATTATTAGCCCAAACTAAAGGTAGACTATGTGTGTATGATGTAAGAAATAACTAGCCTGAATGCAGGTAACGTGCCGCACAATCGTAGACTGTACGTGGGCTGAAGTACTGTCAGGTTACCTAGGCTTAGCCAGTTAGAAGAATGAAAAAGACAAGGAAACTCTGTCATTCGACCGAGAGGATCGCACCCAAACCTGGGGCGCACATACCCTAAGTGTCACAAAATGTATGTATGTACGAAAGCACAAGCCTGATCCCGGCAAAGTGCCGAACAGTCAGAGACGGCACGTGGGCTGAGATACTGTCAGGTTGCTCAGGCCTAGACAGATATGACAAAAGAAATATAAAGAAAATAGTGCCACAAAATATGATATGATCTTGCGATTGGCCAAAGCGCGCAGGTATGTTTGATATGGCTATGGGTGACAAGTGTTTAAACAGTTCAAAACTTCAATTACGCTCTACACGTAATCAAGTGAATTCCAAGAGGTGCACCTATCCGATCCCATTGGATAATTGCATGGAGTTAAATTCAGATCAAATGCAAGTAAATCCCTACTGCTTGCATATTAATTCAGATGATAAAATGAAAGGTTAGACACCACCATAGATTCGCAGCACATCTGTACTCAACACACAAGGTCATGCTTCATGGATCGTGATTGGCAATGAGTTGCAAGCGACGAAAACCTCTCAGTTACCTTCTATAGGCCTTACCCACGTTGACGTCTCAACTGATTGTACGGCAGGTTGCGGTTTCAGATACACGTACATGCTTCTCGACAGCACCGTGGATGTGGAAGGCACTGACTGTACCGTGGAGCGTTGAATTTCACGATTAACGTGCTGCGTCAATGTGCGAAAGTCTGAGTGCAATCTTGCCATCCATTCGTTTTCATTCACGGCATGGGCAACCAGATAGTATGGCATCAAAGTGCAGTCTTGAAGACTGCGTGGTAATTTGGCTAATTCTGGGCTTCTGTGTGTTGCCTGTTTGTCATAATCTCAAAAGGGCTGGAAAAGAGCTAAGAGAATGTTTTGTATAGTAGAGCGTTATCCAAAGTTTAATCCTGCGTTTCGTTTCGCTTGGTGAACAGCGAATACAATGATTGCATGTATGATGTATGAAATCATAAACTTGACCCAAGCAACGTGCCGCAAGTTGGCGTATTCGAAGCCTAACGAATTTAGCTGCCATACTTATAAACCACCCGTGTTGACGATTAGTTTATAACTCAAATTCTCACTTCTGTTATCGCTCCGTTGATAATTTGCTTGGTTCGTTGGTGTTGGATAACTACAGTCATCGGCTTCTCGACAAGCACGTTTCCTTACACAATTACTGAATTTTTTTATGGAACTCACGATGTATGTAAGGAAATCACAAGCCTGACTCAGGCAAAGTGCCGCACAGTCATAGACTGCATCTTATAATTGTACTGAATGCCTGTTTTGGATGAGCTGAGGTATCCATCAAAAGATCATCCTTATCAACTGGTGTTCACTGTACTGCAATTCTTCCTTTGCCACTAACCCTTCGCATTATGCAATCCAGAAGCGGAAGAGTTCCTGCGCCTGGTTCCACCTCTATTATAACTGATTCGATCATCAAATCCGTTCAAGTAATTCTAACACTCATCTATGATGTTAGGTTTTATGATTGCAATTGCCATTCCATAATTTCATTTCTATTTTCTCTCCCACATCTGTCTAGGCCTGGGCAACCTGACAGTGTCTTAGCCCATGTACAGTCTTTAGCAGTGCGTTTGTTTTGAAGTACTTCATATACAAATTAAATTCATAGATGCATGCATTTGACTCATATGCCCACTTACAAACCCATGGGTTTAATCTCATCGACATGTGGGTTTACCTGCGTTTGAAAAGTTTACTCGTCCCAACCTTATGGTATGGCATGAAAACACAGCCTGATCCAGGCAAAGTGCCGCACAGTCACAGACTGCACGTGGGCTAAGATACTGTCAGGTTGCCCAGGCCTAGACAGATATGAGGAAGAAAAAACATCAGGAAATGGTAGTGAAACTCCATCCTGTTTCAGCATGCAGCTCACTACCTCTGGCCAATCAATTTAGCGCGGTGTTTGCGCACAGCACAAAGTACTGCACGATTGCACATCCGTGCACACTCGTCCCAACCATAAACAACAGTGGCTTCAAAGTTCAAACATTCTTTGCTCCATTTGTGTTTTACTAAAACTGTGACACGCATTGCATGTCGCTCTTTTCATCAATATGAGCGTATGAGTATTTTGCAGTGTCTGGTGCATAAGCATATTTATACTCCATCAAAATAATATGCCGAGCGCTCAGCTGTGTGCTATTCGACAATCGCTGTCTCCGCACCATCGCTGGAGTTAATTAACACTATCGGATACGTAACGCAACTATCCGTGATAAAATCTTTGGTAGCGACGGAGATATCGAAAAATAAGTTAACGTGCATAGACTTCGCTGGTTAGGCCAAGTATTGCGAATGAGAAATCATCGTTTTCCTAACGCGGTTTTGTTTACCACTCCTAACTCGGAATGATGTCGTTGTAAGGATGGTCAGACTCTGGCTTGACTGCGGTTGGTGCGACCCGTCTCCCAGGTTCGGGTCCATGAGATCAGAATTCCCTGATATGGCTTAAAATCGTGTTCAGTGACGGCCTTGTAGACATCTTTCTGGATAGTTTGATTAATCTTGTCTGTTGTCAAGTGAAGTGGCGATGAAAGCTTGTTATGATGTGTGACAGTCGAAAACCTCGTGGAAGCTGTTTTAATCCTTTTCGTGTTATTTGAAGGGACGAAGGAACTTTGCAACCTGATGAATATTTTAAAACAACTCTATTAAAACTATCCATAAGTTTCATCTGCATTTCTCGTAATATTTTATTGCTCATTTGGTGCTGAATGCGCTCTCTAATCGTCAACGAATTACTCATTATTAACCTTAGCATGTTACTATTTTAAAGGTTGCTGGATATTTCGAAAACTCTTCAACAAACACCTATATTACTGACTATCTATGTCCGATTTTTAAAAATATTATCACCACTGTAGATTTGACGATGGGTAATCACGGGATATTGATTTCATTGCCCTCCTCATTCTCTTTGCCCACCTACTTCTACAGGTCCTGACCATCACAGACGAAATGCTACAATCTTCTCTCGTCATCCGAATTTCCAATCTCTTGCCGAACCTATTCTTCATGGACAAGTTTGACCACCGCTTACGCGCACGTCTAGCAAACCTACTACTCGCCAAGAAACAACCGGGAAATGTGTACATACTCTCGGTTCAAGAAGGTGGCGAAGAATTCGCACGACACGCGGACAGAAGACGTCGTAGTCTAGATCGCGCGGTGGATGTTCTCGTAGCGGTGTACGATGGCGAGAAACGCGAATTCATCCAACCTAGCGTGGTGGTCGACTCGATAAAACGCGCCTCTGTTTCCATCTCGGACGATTTTGATGCACAAGTGGATGCGGTTTACGACGTTTGCACCACTCAGGTAAGTTTTGCGAAATGTCCGGGTGTCCATCTTCAATCCACCTTTTACTTTACTTTACTTTGTGCGACTATCTCCTCTGGAGGATGAGCCGGCTTCAATGAAGATTCTTGGGAATTTGGGTACAAAGCGGCATCCCCAGCACCACTCAATCCACCTTCAATCACACCAACTTTGGTTTCTATCTAATTTGAATTCATTCATTCATTCATTTGTTTTTTTAATCGATCACAACGAATACTAAGTTCGCTCGTGAGCGGTCTGATTAATGGTCGCAGTGGAATTATACGCTATTATGTACCACTTTCAAAACCTTAGCGGAGGTTGATTGCAAGCTTTGCTATCGTTGATTGAATTCGCATTTGCTACTCTAGCTGACTGCTCATTTCGTCAAAGTGTTTGGAATAATGCGACTCTCTTATCACACCTATCTTTGAATCGAGTCTCGAATCTTTTCATGTTCACGTTATTCCAAACCGCCTGAAAGATCGCGTATTACGACACGTGTGTCGAGATGCTATCAGGATTCCCGGGGCAAGCAAGAAAATTTGAAAATGTGTTGAAGACAGCGCCCTGTTCTCTACTGCATGTGGCAGTGATTGTAGCACGGAGAGCCGTGGAATCACATACACTACGTCGGAGGTCTGCCTCGGTCGCCTTTATTAGTTCAGCTTTGTCAAAGTCACTTATGGTTCTTGGTGGATTATCTACCGAATGCACATACGCTGTACCTCTCTACGCTTTGTGCCAAATCCGCTTCTCATCGGTGTGTACGACAGTACGCTGGGGAATTACAGCAAGTATCTCTTTCTTATATCTTTCTAGGCCTGGGCAATTTGGCATTACCTCGGGGTACGAGAATTCTCTGACTCTGCGGTAATTTTGTCTGATAGTATTGTTTGCAAACTCAACAAGCTCGGAGAACAAATTCAAGTAAGCTACAATTTTGTCTGATTCTAGGCCAGGGGAGATTGCATAACGGATGATGGTTATAGTCGATGTTGCAAATCCATGAGACGAAAGCGATACCTGGTCCGATAAAAGCCAGCAGCAAGAAATTAGCTAGCAAGTCAACCGCTTGACGAGTTTAACGTGCTTTATAAGAGAAATGAAAGCTTTCGGCATCGACCCTACGATTTGGGCAGAAGTTGCTCGTGATCGCTCGCATTGGAGGCATGGTGTAAAGCGTCGTCTGCAACCTGGGGAGGAGCAGATACAGCTTTTGGCTGCTGAACACAGATCACACCGCCGGCGTGCAACTGACACCGATCAACTGAGTACTACTTATCACTGTGAGCGCTGCAAGAGCGATTGTCACGCCCGAATCGGACTGTTTAGTCATTCTAAAAGCTGCGGAGCATGACAACATTATGCGCTTGTGATGTACATACGTCGTCGACATCCTCCGAAGGAGGCCAACAACAATATGATTATTCAATCGGTTCGCTCTCTGCATCGGGCATCCACGGTTCACTATCTCCATCGTCGAACAAAGTGAACAAGGCTTTCCTCGGAAATATTCGAGATTTCAGTTTTACACTTACTTTAGAATTTTTTACAAATTACGCATCAAGACCTTCGCCGACAATGTACATATGTTATAAACGAGATAAATTTGACCGTAATTGTTCAGTAAGCAGTTTCTTGGGACAAATGTATTTTGGGTGCAAATGGAACAAATGACCTTCGATATACAGACGTTCAAGAAAGCAATCTGATGTAGTTTGATCGAGTTTTTGCGGAAGATTGACTTTTGAGGAGATTGTCATGCTGAAAAATGTCGTTGTAAGATTATTTCACTAATGTCTTCACTAGGAACAGAGCTTGCGTCTGTAAAAACGATCCTGATACAACGTTTGAGCAAGAAAGAATCTTTTGAAACAAGCGCAGGAAATATTGCCGATAAACGACTCAAAATATGAGGTGAGAAAACAGCTTAGGCTTAATGTCAATAGGATGCGGATGAAAAGTATAGAATAAAAGCCTGCGAACTATATTGAGAAGTGAATTTCGATTACCAGTCCAAGTTGTTGTTGGCCTCCTTCGGTCGATGTCGACCATGGATGTACATCACAGTCGCATGAATTTTCATGTTCTACAGCTTTTCGAATGACTAAACAGTCGGATTAGGGAGGAACAATCTCTCCCACAGCGCTTGCAACGATTATTAGAACTCGGTTGTAAGGCGTCAGTTGCACGCCTGCGGCGTAATCTGCGTTCAGCAGCCAAGAGCAGTATCTGCTCCTCCCCAGCTTACAGACGACGCTTTACACAATGCATCCAATGTGGGTGGTCAAGAGCAAGTTCTTCCCAAATCGCGGGGTCAATGCCAAGAGCTTTCATATCTCCTTTGCAAACATCTTTGTACCGCAAGTGCGGTCTGCCCAATGGTCGACTTCCTAATTGCAACTCACCATATAGTTGATCTTTCGACGAGTCCAAGTAATCTTGTTAGAAATAGTGACGTCCAGATGCTTGACATGTTTCTCGCTAGTAAGGTCTGTGGTTTTTAAGTCTAGATAAAGTAAGAGTACTGCCAGATGCTTCACGCATATTAGTGAATACAACTTCAGCACTTTTTCCCGGAATTTCAAGACAGGCATTTCTCTGTTACCCATGTTTTAATATCATTTAAAACATCAGGATGAGGGGATTTGAAGAGCCGTTTATAGCCAGTTTAATCTCCATTACGTTTGACCGCAATTATCACTACCGGCTGAGTTTCGTAATTTATAAATCCGTGTAATTATTCTACGTATGAATACTCCAAAGCTGGCCATTCTCAAGAAACGTTTTATTATCGGTGTTCTGTGGTTGCTCCTATCACCATGCAACTATCCCATTGCACTAACATACCTTCCTCTTCATTTAGTTCTGCCCACGTGGCCGATGTGTCTCACGTGTGTTACTCGATCTCAATGGTGTGATCAATCGCGTGGAGGTGCATCGTGTCAGTCAAGTTTCTCCTCGTTTCACACTCACACCCACCTGCCAATGTCCGGAACACTTCACCGGACTGCGCTGTGACATTCCGTTGGATGGATGTTCAATGAGCTCTTGTCCTCCTCCAAAGATCTGCGTACCACGTGGCAAAGATGAACATATTTGTATCTGTCCACCACCGAGAACAGGAATGAACTGTGAATCTGTGCAACGGCTTGAGACGTCCGCGGATTGTCACACAGAACGATGCTTCACCGATCGAGGTATGACTCGTCACGTCGCCAATGTCCTCCCAATGTAACTGGTTGATTATTATGCGACTTTATTCTTTTTACCTAGAAAACGGACCCTTGCAATTTACCGGGGGTTCTTTCATTCACTGGGAGCTAGTCAACATGAACCCGAATCAATTCGAGTTGTCATTCTCAATACGAACACGACAAAATTCAGGTCCGCTGGTCGCGGTCCGCTGGAATGCTTTACGTTCGTTCAAGTTACGAATAGCGGCTGAAGGTCGTGTGGTTGTTTCTGAGACCGGTTTAAAGGATGGACTGCCTTCCGTGGATTGGCTAGTGTCGGCTGTGTCTATCACGGACGGACGTCGGCATCGCGTGAAGCTGTTATTCATGAATCTGGAATTCAATCCTTGGTGGACGTTAAACTCCCCATTGTTCAAAACGTTTGATGGTATGTTACCGATGGGTTTTTGATATTACGCCTCACTCGAATTTCTGCTCACAGTGGTGTTTACTGTTATTTAGCGCCGGACCAGAATGCGCAAGACTCCGCTTCCTCCAGTGTCCAGCACTGGTGGATCGAATTGACCGTGGATGGGATTCATCCACGCAGCACTTCCATTCACTGGACTCCGGGTGATCCGGTACAACAAGGAATTGTGTTGGGAGGTGATCCAGTGTATGGGTTCGCACCACTCTCACAGTCATATCCACTCAATTTGGCCCCGGTAGCTGATCGGTCACGTATTTCCACGGGTGATGCGAGCTCCAGTGTTAACCAAAGTTTGGTGTTGAGGTCAGGTCTCACTGGTGAGTTACTCGTTTTGCTGCGCTTGATGTGTGTGCTCGCAATAGAGAGCGTTACCGTATCGGGTTGTTGTAGTCAGTGCTCGATTCTTAAGCTGCAGATCAAACTTCTGTAGTGATGCTGCATATAATCATGTGTATCATATCGCAATGTCTAATTTGGGCGTTTTTAGCTTAGATTGTCACCTTGTTTACGCTTATGGTTTGAATTTGGGCGTCTTTCTGGTCTAGTCTCTAAAGTCATTAGCGGAATGGATCATCGCAGTCCTTAACTAGTCTAACGAGGGGTTTGAGGATGGACTCAATTTGATGTTTCATAAAGATTTTAGCCGGTTTGGCGCGAATATCAACTTGATGGTTGTTGTGATCGATCTCCGGTCAATGTTGGCCATGGACGTAGATCACAAGCGCATGTCGGTTTTCTGGTTCACAACGTTTTAGATGACTAAACGGTGCGATTCGGAAAGAAAACGCTCGCCCGCAGCGCTCACAGCGATAGCACAGCACTCGGCCGATCGGCGGCATTTGCACGCTGTCGGCATGATCCACGTTCAAGAGCCAACAGCGGTATCTGCTCTTCTCCAGCTTAGAGATGACGCTTTACGCTTGCGGGTAAGTTTAAAACTTATGTGCCCTGTAGCCAGCCAGTAACGGATTTCGATTGTTAGCTTTTATGGTTGTTGTTGTTGTGATGTACGCCAGGCTAGTTCAATATGGAGAACTAGCTGTTGCCCATACAGCAAGTGCTCCCTATCCATGGCACCACCGGAACCAAAGGAACAGCTAGGCTGATACGTTTGGACAGCGATGCCGTAGCAGGAGTTTGCAGGAAGAAGTTGAATGAACTTCGGACTGCCTAACGAGACTCCGGCTTCGAATATTTCCTTGAGATTGACTCCTGAAGCCTTTTCCATGATTGGATGTAGCCACAAGGCGGTGGAGGTTTAAGATAAGGGTTTTCCTTCCCCTAGGTGAACCGCCTTCATGGGCTTACGAGCTTCACCTGCTCGAAGCATGCTGGTTTTGAGGCGCCAGTCAGCTGCCTTCGCCCTTTCTCCTGTCAGTAGAAGCAGTTCCGCCGGGTCACACAGGACCACGCGTGCAGACCAGGAGCTGGACTTGGTTGTCAGAGGCAATATGAGACGCGTGCCATTGGAGAATGTTTGTAAATAGGAGCTTATCCACAAAACCGCCCCGGCTGTGACAACATTGGAACCAGTTTTTATGGTAAACCCGACTAAACTCATGGTTGCGCAAAGGCTAGATTTTTTACACCACACCACTACAAATCGCTGACACTCCCTTGCACCGTATGCGTCTTAAAGATAAGCATTGAAGCTGTTATGAATACATTCTATTAACCCTCGAAATTACTATCCTCTTAATAATAAATCTATCGCTTCCAATAATCAGCATCTGCTATTTTCTATCATTACATTGTGTATTACTGTCGATATCATTGTTGCGCTTTGGCCTCTCTTCATTTAATAGGTTGTATTCGAGATGTCAAAATCAATCGTCTAACGCCACCCTACCAGATAAACCACGACCTGCCTTTGACACACCATTTTCGAAGCGTGGTGCTTCTTCGCGCTCATCAAATTGCTTATCAATGTGACCATGCGGTCGCGTTAACTGGACCGTGTTCTTCAGGCCCATGTTTACACGGAGGTTTGTGTAGCACAGCGGACGGCGGGACTAATTCGTATCGATGTCATTGTCCGCCGTTGTTTCACGGGAAGCATTGCGAACGAACCAGTGACGTGTGCCTGTTGAATCCGTGTCAAAATGGTGGCCAGTGAGTTCTTGACATAAATGCAAATAAATTTGGATGCGTGGTGACTTGAAATTATCGCCAACATCACCGCAACTATCATCTTCGTCATTATTCAAGTAATATGTAAAACCGAATGATATGTAATGATTGTTTGCGTTCACACACAATGATTTAGAGTGAGTGAGTATCGTGTAAAGGATGCAAGCGATGCGTTTTTATGAAGCATGCTTCGTCAGATAAAAGGGGACGTTATTGGTTTCGATGTAAGTACATTGTTCACCAGTGTGTAACCAATAAGTGAATGCACTCAGCATAACAGTTTAAGTGATCATGCCGGTTTGGGCGTTCGATAAATTGTCAATGGTGTACAAGTTTGCGTGAATATTAACCACTTCCTGCTAAATAGACAAGTATCTATCTATTTATCTATCTATCTATCTATCTATCTATCTATCTATCTATCTATCTATCTATCTATCTATCTATCTATCTATCTACATTTCTATCTATCTATCTATCTATCTATCTATCTATCTATCTATCTATCTATCTATCTATCTATCTATCTATCTCTCATCTATCTATCTATCTATCTATCTATCTATCTGTCTGTCTATCATCTATCTATCTATATCTAGTAGCGATCTCTCTATCCTGCACGATGTGCAATCGTGCGCATTTCCGTGTTGTACGGCAACATCGTGCTAAATTGATCTGACCAACGTAGTGAGCTGCATGCTGAAACATGCTGGAGTCTCACTGCATTTCTATTCCCCACATATCTGTCTAGGCTGGGCGCAACCTGACGGTAATATCGCCCACGTGCACTCTGGACTGGGCAGCACTTGGCTGGATCAGGCTTGTGCTTTCATAATACATATCTGTCTATCTATCCATCTAACCAAAAGCAATGAGCCATTAAATGTATGGACCCCAATTTGTAACGCTGTTTTTGCTACTTTATTTTTCCCACAATGTGATGGATCAGACTCGTTTTTATACTTACTTGCACAAGTTTGATCTTCGAAGTAACGTTACAAAGGAACTGAGTCCCATCATTCGGACTCCCCATTCTGGACGGCTAGACGCGAAAGATTAACGTTTAATTCTACGGTTTAATCGATCATGAGACCAACAAATACGGATGCCTTCCTGAAGTGTACCTTGACTCATCCTAGGCCATTATTCCAATCTGCGTGGTCTACCGTCTTCCATAGAACCGAACACTTGATGATTTAGAAACAAAAACGTGCTCATCAAAAACCAGTCGGCGACTTATGAATCATTACCATCCCAACGTTTTATCCAACAACAATTTCTATGGGTGAAATGCGCAACAAATAGGAGAATAAAAACATGCGTTCTAAACTACTTATAAGGTACTTGTATGGTAAGCGGTATCGATCGTGATATGTAGGATATCAAATAGGGTGTGAATAAGAGTGACATACAAATAGAGTCAAACAATTCGTTCAGCTTTTGTGAATCCTGTATATAATTTTCACAGTTTGTATATACTTGATCCTTCTCGCAATTTAGCAGTGACTTTGCGAAATACTGATTATTGATTGTGATAAATAATCTTTTCTCTTTCGCGCATACATGTGATGACTGCGTTTAATTAATCGGTCGACTGGTCAGTACTTTACTTTGTTACAATCAGTCGTATGAATCTTTCGAAGAATCTTATACTGATATCTTGTTATTCCTGACTTATAGAGGATTGGGTAAAGTCTATCCACTCTACTCCAACAGGCTTTTGAACTTCTATCCTCACCAGTTTATTTATCATAGTATAATTCGCTTTTTGATATGTACGCTTTATACACAATGTAATCATATTTCTCAGCTGCCAACCACTCGCCACCAATCCACTGATCAATATGCCGTCTAATTCTGGCATGGCCGCCTATCGTTGTGTTTGCCCCGTCGGTGTCTCCGGCATTCATTGTGAAATAATCCATGACCACAAACCAGCTTCTCACCGGATTGGAGCCGCTGTCGAAACCGGTGGTTTGGAATGTCACAGAGCACGCTTGATGTTGCAACAATCGAAAGCATCTTCACCATGGCAGAATGTTCCCCGGTCGTCGGGTACTGATGTGTGCTTGAACCAGGGACATTGCGTGGATTTACCAAAGGGGCTTCATTGTTTTTGCCTCATTGGTTGGTACGGGGCAAGATGTGAGCACGACGTCAATGAGTGTCATCTGTCAAATGTGTTGTTCTCTCATCGTGCGGGTGAACCTTCCTTGCCTTCTTGGTCCTCAACCTATGGTAACAACCCTGGCGGTTTGTGCAGTCCATACGACGTAGGTCGTGGAGTTTGTGTCAATACTCCTGGAAGCTATCGGTGTAATTGTTCATTGGGTTTTACCGGACATCATTGCCAGACAAAGGTGGGTGGGCTTTGTCTTCCATTAACGCTTCAATCCACGCTATTTTGTAGGCTACGCTCTCAAAATTTCTTTCATTACAGAATTTGATTCCAATCACCCCGGATCCGAATGCACTTGGACTGAGCCAGTTTCACATCTACATTATCGTCGGTCTTCTGGTATTCCTGTTTTTCGCTGCTATGATGGCGATCGTTTTTCTAGCATGCAGAGCTCGTGGGATACTTAGTGGAACAGAGAGCAGAACATTGAAATCTGGTGGTCCTTCGGCATGGCCGTACCACGGTTGCCATCCTAGAAAAGCTCACAGTCAAACTTCAGATTCACAATTCTATCGGTACAACCATTCGGAGGTTAGCAGTCTGGCGGGTGTTCCGTTCTTGTCGTCGGTACATGGTGGTGTACAGCATACTGCCCCCCATTCGAACTGCCATGGATATGGCCATCGTCGATCCTCACTCAATTCCTCCAGCTTTGCTATTGCGAACCACACCGATGACAGTACAATCCCGCTGATTTTTGGTCCTGGTGAGAACTATAGATGTGGCAGCAACGCTGGTTTAGCATCCTCCGATTTCACTGACCGGGAAGATGTTTCCATAAGCGGTGGTTCTCGTTTAGTTCTCTATCCGACTGCCAACGGTGAAGCTGTCCCGGTTGTCATGATGATGTCCCCCACAGTGAATCACGCCGGTTCAACTCGATCGATTGGCAATCGAGCATGTATCATACCGCATTATTCTCCCTGTTCGTCTATGGTGTTCGGAGGTCCATCAGCAATGTCCGGATCCATGACTCCGGTCAACTATGGAAGCAGTTCGTATGTTGCGTATCAACATGATGCGCCAGGCTCTGCATTCATCCCTCCGAGACGCTTGCACGTAAACAGTCCACCGATCACAGTTTTACCCCCGGGTGCGCATCAAGCATATTACGCTCACGCAAACCACCCATTGGCTGCTGGTTTCGCTTTACGTCCTGTGTCGGTCATCGGTTCAGATCGCCTTTCTCTCGGCTCCAATAGCGACCGTTATTCTGCACATGGAAGTCAGATACTGGTACAATCAAATGGATTGCCGCAAAATCAGCAATATCTCTCAACCGCCTCTGTGGAATCTTTCACAAATGATCATCAGACGGTTCAGCTCGATGGAACGTTACGGGCCGAGCATCATTTCCCCAAACCTACCAACCTCGATAACAGTACCATTGGGAAACTCAGCCCGATTGGAGTCGATGATCGCTCGACAAAGACTAGAAATGGCCCTTCTTCTGACACTGGTAAGTTTATCTTTATCCCGATGCGATGGTACAACATTTGTTATAGGTCAATATTGCACGTGATTTTCGAATTATTTAAAGGTAACGGCTTGTATAGCAAAGCATTCACACAACCGGTTCCAAGTGAATCGAATTCCTTTCGTGTACGGCCCTCCACTTTTATCGATCGTTCCGATGGAGCACAACATCCGATGAATCATCATAATTGCAACTTCACTCGACATATCAAGCAACCTACTCTTATTCGTGGTTCAGTGGGGCATGAAGCTGTGAGATTCTCACGTCCTGAACCTCACTTGACTCGACTTAGTCGCCCGCCTTCAAAGCGTAGCGTACAGCGATTCCCACAGCGGACATGCTCTGGATGTCCAACCCGACGTCGAATGTACTGCCGGTGTGTGGCAGCTAATGGATTGCCCCCGCTGGCTGCTCCAAGACCGAAGTCCACCCACCTGATGCGAAATGGCGTTTCATTCATCGACAAAGGTTTGTAGCAAATGTGCCGCCAAATGTTCACTCTTGTGTCACGAAGTCGCTGTTGCACTGGCACACTTTTTAGCCAAGCTCTTTCACCTGCGCACTTGGTTGCTTTATCACCTTGGCTTGCTAAATTTCTGTCGTGTTTCACTATAAAATAAACGTTTGTTTCACTGTTTTTAGCCTGCTCGAACGATGACATTCTAACTCCGATTGATGGTGATATTACACCGACACTGTTAAACAAATCTACTCGATCAAAAGAGAAAACCGAAGATTTGGCGATGTGTGCACTTAGACCAGCGAGTTCGATTAATGGAAATCACATCCCGTCGTGCTGTGGATCCAACGGCATTGGAGCGTCGACTGAGAAGGTGGTAAGTCAAGACTCTGACATATATTGCACTGTTCTGAGCTTCAAAGGACATTCACCGTTTTACCAAAACGCTGGGAACCCAGTGAAATCAAAATTACGGAGATGTGCAAACTGAAATAACCGTATCTTATGCACCTCGAATGTTGATAGCTAAATGTCTACTACACAGTTGGATAAGCCAGGGATGACGACCCTGTTCGTGCACAAATGCCTACTCACATTTTTATTGAAACATATGAGTTTAATCCATCTACGTGTGCATGGGCACATGTGATTGAATAGGTTGGCCGTGCCAGTATTCGCAAGCAGCGATCATCTTCAAACTCTAAACCACTCGGTAAGGCAGGGCGCTGTTCGAGTAGTGAGAGGGACTCAGTAGAGACCCAGTGGTGTGACTATTGACGAGTGACTTTGCAGCATTCCGTAGCAGAGTCATAGAGTGCTTGCTCAAAGTAGCGCCAATGACGATCCAGCTTGACCGGCCGATTTTTTGACAGGGGAATCGATAGAATATTCCAATATCTGGCTTTTACTTCAGGCAGCGATAACGCGTTTGTGTCTGGTTTGGGACGCTTTAGTTTGGGCTTACCTCCGAATTGAAGGTTGATTATTGCGCACACCAAATCATAATCAGAATCTACTCTGGTACTCCAATAAGATCTGCAGATTTTGACACCACCTCACCACATGTAGCTTATCGCGATATGGTCAAGCTTCTCCGAAGTACGTTGGGATGGGGAGTGCCAGGTAGATAGATGGCGCTTGGGATGTCGAAAATTTGTAGAGGCGAGGAAGAGGCGGTGGTCGTCACAGAGGGACAACAATCTCTCTCCATTGTCAGTTAGGACGTCTGACATCCCATACTTCCCTCCAAGGAACCGCTCAGACAGCACTATACATCCAACTAGCGCATTAAAATCGCCGGCATGCACTACTATATCGCCTCTACGTGCTTTCGTTAAGAGAGAACGAAGTTCTTCGTAGAATTCGTCCTTTACTTCTATCTAACCCACAGTTCGTGGGTGCGTAAGCCGAGAACACGAATAGGTTATGTCTCTCGTCACCGTGCTTGTTCACTCTGTTGTAACCATGAAATCTCGCTGTCCACAGTCTGCTATTAACGGGTATCCAGTCTAGAAGAGAGGTTTCCGCATTTTGGCTAAGAAGAGGAAGCAACGGGACCACTGCACACACGTAAGTAGAACCTACTCCCGAGAGGCATATGAGAACTCTGTTGAAATACCGAATCAATGTCACGAAGACGGGTTTCCGATAGACAACATATGTCGATACCAAGAGTCTTTAGAGAGCTGGCTAGTCCAGCCTGTTGTTCTGGTTGTTGCAGGGTACGGACATTGAACGATGCAAGCCTAATAGGGGCACGCGGTCGGAGGAGAGCATTCGAAATCGACAACTGTCTCTGAAAGATTGGCTGCGACGGTATGCATCCAGCATTGATGGTCCGAAGTGCATCAGGCAGAGAGGGTAAGGGGATGACGTGTGCTTACATAGTGTATTCTGAAGAGTAGCTTTTGAAAATAGCGTGTGTAGTGAATGTATGCGACATTGTCATCATTGAACGTAGGCGTGATACTACCGGGTTGCCTACACCAAAGTAGGGGAGATTACTTTTAGGGGGTCCCACCCCGAGCCTTTAGCGCGATGGCTTTACCCACAAGGCAGTGGAACGAGAGAGTTTCGCACCTATTGGTGGCCGGTGCCAGACGAAGCGGTTCGTTTTGATCAGATGGGAGAGGGAAACCATTGTTGTTGGCCCGTTCACGACTGATCAAGCAAATACCTCTACTTAATGCCCACCTTGATAAACATTCATGTGTGAGTAGTCAAGATCGACCAAGTGGTGGAGAGTTGGAGGTGAATAGTTCACAGACTGACAGACTTCGACCAAACCCCGGTGATCGAGATCTTCTATTAGATCGAAGGATATTATTTGTATCATACGTATTGCGTCTCAATTTCAGATAATCTGATCTGGATATTTGTAATCACTGCCCATCAGTGTTCTTTTAGTCTTGCACCCATTTTGACCCACGTAGGACGTCTCAAATTCTACTAACGGGATTCAGTAGACCACGTTTGTTTTGTCTTATTCTCTCCATCCATCTTTCACGTTGCACTGCTGATTGCGTAGTGTTCGTGTAGTCAACGTTTATCCCACGTGGTCGTAGTACACTTGCAGCAATTTCTGAAAACATTTTAAATGTATGATAGAGCTTTCCAGACCTGTGCTTTCAGTTGTCACATCAAATGGCTTGTTGACGATTTTCTCACAGACGAGAGATGTTTCGCGAGCAGCAGATTGTTTCATTTTAACGGGGTCAGCCCAAAGTACCACCGAGGCGGTAAAAAATCGATACGGTCGGAGTTGGTCGATTTGGTATTGTGTAGAGTTGGCGCAAAGTGACGAGATCTAAGTGTATTTCGCTACCAGATTTAGCCGCGAGTCGTTCTTTGACAGTGGGTAGGCCTTGCCTCGAAGCGCGGCACACTGCAACGCAGTCAAAATACATGTATATACCAACGACGAACCGAATGTTCATCCGCGTGAACTTGAGAGCAACCAATGACGAGAAGAGAAACCGGATGGTTAGCGTATAAAATCAAAGAATGCGACCATTACGATCACTCCTGAAGAAGTTAAGCTGATGATTTCATCTAGCTTGATGACGAAACATCCTACTGCTGCAATGCCAGCCCTATGAACACAACACCAAACATCTAATCCTTGAGCTTCAAGTATTCACATCTATATCGAATTTGTTCTGACACTATCCCATCCGATTGCGCATCCGTGATTTGTGTGACCTTTTTAAATATCACCTCACCAAAACGTGTATTTTGTATTTTTGTAATCATAACAATTTTCGATTCCGCTTTAGAACAATAGTCATGAACCAATGAACGAAGATCTCTTGAATGACTCTCAGGGAACCTCGAACGATCACGATTCGGACACACTTCGGGCCAAAAATCATCGCCCAATCGATCCGTTCCCGGTTAACGGAGCTCCTTCTAAAACCTAGTCGAGTGTGATACCTACACCAATCTATTTGCCAATGGCAAATGCATTTAACTCTCCATCGTCGGATCACGCTCTTTTTCTCTACCTCTATCGTTTTCCCCATTTCATGAATTCTATAATGCGTTCAAGATTTCCGCCCCCAGTTTTTTCTAAATTCTTTCTTTTCTTGTGCTTGCATTTTGTGATCTTTTACCCTACGATCATTCTGATGTTTTTTTAATGGTCGCTGACACTTTATGTGTAAACTTGTACAAAAATCGTGTACAACTTCATCACATATGACCTACCAATTTGAACGGTTTTCATAGATTTTGGGTTTTCAATTGTTTATACTACTGAATCTTGATTAGTAACCAAATATGATGTTTTCTCAAAATGGGTTCCATTTTTCCAACGTGGTCGAGGTTAATAACGGCTACTGCTGCCTCGCTCAGCATCATTACATTTTGTATTGGCGAAACAATCTGCAATCCTGTCTATTAGAATGTATTTATCGCTATATTGATTTGAATTCTCAATTACTGTCCCAAATTACATTATCCCGCGCCTTCGAACGCTATAGACGGTATGCAGTTATATGTTACCCACATCCTGCTGCAGAATTGATGCCGATTTCTGGACGGATTTAGGATCGAGGACGATTTTGTGAGTAACATGCGGATAACTTGACCAAATCATTGCAGGTTTAGCCGTCGGATATAAACATTTATTGGAGTTATTTCGCTGCATCACATCGGAGAAACTGTGTTTAGGTGATGTAATGACTGATTTATGGTTGCAATCTTCGGTCTAGACCACTGTTGCCCAACTGATACATCACTTCTATTCAACCGCTAAGAAATCGCATCTACGAGCTGCTTTGATCTGGGTTACCTAGAGTTTTCAAATTCAAACATCGGCGGTTCAGCAGTCTAATATCTAAAATCCAGTATTGGAGATATCTTCTGGGCTTGGAATAGAATGTAATCATTCTGATTCGTCGTTCTGCCATCATTCGAGTACCAAGTGCTTTCTAGGAAGCTGGAACTTGGTTTTGTCAACGCGTAAGCGATTTTAAACAAACGGGCTTCATTCGTACACCACTGTTCTAAGACAAAGGCAAGCAAGTATACTTGGTCGTCCATTAAATAAGACACAGTTTGTTTGTGCTTACTCTTCTGTAGAAGCCGTAGCAATTTAAGTCCCACCCTTCCCCATGTTTTAGAATTTTACTTTTTCATGGTTGTATGGCAGTTGAGCATTCGGTACGTGCTACCGGTGTAGTGCTGTCTTTGATGATGATGAAGGCAGTTTCATCGCGTTTCAAAATCCTATGTAAAAATCTACATCGTCCAGTTTGCTTTCACCATAGCTGCTGGGAAAGACGGGGCGATCGCGTGGCAGAAACGCCGTAGCAAAGTGCACAAGGTGTGAGGCATTGTCATGGAGTTTATTGGGAGTGCCATACGAGTGATTACCACAGAACATCATGACGAGTGTGGCGCATCTCTAGTCATTGTACACCAAAGTTCAGCCAGTCAGACAACAGGGAGTTGACAGAATGACGGCACTGTGCCATCTATCCATCTAAAATCGTGCAGTACTTATGTGCTGTGCGGCTAGCATCGTGCTAAAGTGATTGGCCATCGGTAGCGAGCTGCATGCTGAAAGACGCTCTAGTCTCACTACCATTTCTATTTTCATTCTCCTATCTGTCTAGGCCTCGGCAACCAGACAGTATCTTAACCCACGTGCAGTCTCTGGCTGTGCGGGACTTTGCTTGGATCAGGCTTGTGCTTTCATACATACATACTACGGAAACTTCGCTCTAGATTTTTGGTATTTTATCTCTACGCCTTTCATCATCAAAGACAGCATGTACCGAATGCTTAGGTGGTATCCAGCAGTGAAAAAAATCCTAAAAGATAGGGAAAGGTGGGATTTAAACCGCTGCAGATTATACAGACGAGTAAGCACAAACAAACTGAAATGAGCTCTCTACATCTCAAATGGAACATGCATTCAACTAAATTTCGTGAACGAGTAGAGCCACATCAACACGGCAGCTTCCTCGCCTCACTTCCATGCATCATAACAAGATTTCCTCTTTCCAGTAATATGGTAACCCGTAAGACAGCGGCGGTTCGAATAAGGGACTTCCTCCATGCAGCGGGTTTGATGAAGCAATTCATGCACACCAGTATCGGGAGTTGGTTGTCAGGCTGATACACAGGCTACACTGGTGCATTCCCGATTTCAGACCGCTCTGCTTGGAATAGAATGTAATCATTCTGATTCGTCGTTCTGCCATCATTCGAGTACCAAGTGCTTTCTAGGAAGCTGGAACTTGGAATGGCGAATTGCCGCACAGTCATAGACTGTGAGTGTACTCAGATACCGTCAGGTTGCCCAGACCGCGAAATAAATAGTAGAGAAAATGGCAATGAAATCCCAATGTATTTTCGTACGCAGGTTGGCAAACTACTTTGGCATAGCATTAACTGCGCAGTAAATACAGCATGATTGCAGTTGGCTGGGGGGCTATATAAGGTAGGCACTCGTTACTCGCTTTCTGGTTTGTACATGTAGCTACATAGACCCATTTTCGACGCAACCAACAAATGTGTTGCTAAAATTCCTGATGTACGCCAGGGATGTTCAATATAGAGAACCAGCTGTTCCCTATGCAACA